>JAQGBW010000889.1:0-32247 GCA_034698625.1 Julus scanicus | reverse complement strand
ACTCCCCCCCCCTCCACCTCTTAAGGACGTCCTTTTTGAATGGCCCCATAACATTCGTAATACTGTAGCTAATGTTAGTTAATCCGAGATGGAAAATTTATATATATATAGGAATTTCAATATGTGGACATATCAGAAATCTTTTGTTTTTTCTTCATCTGTTACTTATGAGACAATGCAGGTTTTAATTTTTGTGTGTGCCTCTAACCCTGTTTTCTTTTCTTCTTCTGTAGCCTCTGTTGTTTAAATTACGTGAGGTTTTAAGGAATCTTGTTATAGGAGATTCACTGTTTCCTGTCCTTGGTTAAGACAGACTACTAACCGAGATAAATGTAAGATGTAGTGGAAAAAACGATTGAGTGACTAAGGAGTTGGTGGTACTGTTCCATCATACTGCCAATTACGACGCGTTGCACTGTCAAGGTTACGTATTATAATACCGAGAACAACAGCGTATAGGGAGGTAGGCTAGGCCCTAAATTCCTCGTTTTTTTCTGTCTGGTTCGCAACCAAATACCAGACAATGTGATCGGGTCCGACGTTTCATCCATGCCCCACAAAAAGTCAACATGAAAAAAAAAAACATGACTTCCAATCAAATGTGGAGAAAACACAGGAGTCTGTGGGTGAGGTAATTTCTAAAAAATTAAAAATTAATCATATTTTCATTGAAAATCATAACTTATCTGTTTATTCTCAAGATTGATTTACATAACCCAATAAAATATGGGATTAGGAAACAGAGGGGGTACTTTTTTTTTGATAAAATAAATTGAAGATGCCGCAGATTGTGGGAGGTCTGCTATAAATTTATCCAACGTAGTCGTCATACTTTTAATTCTTAAAAATCTGTGTTATGTGCATGATATCACACCATTCTTTGAATTCATGTCCGCGAGCATTACGTATGATTTATAGCAATTTTTACAGAAAACGAATGACTACAGGGTGGCCACAAATAAAGTGGGAACCGTTTTCATAAATTAAAGTAACTTTTTTGGTTTTTTAGTCAAAGTAAATACAATTTTGCACACATGTAGGCAACAAACGTACGAACAAAACACCTATTTCAATTTGTACTCAAAGTGTCCTCCATCCGCTTCAACACTTGCGCCATTGGGAAATTGATGAGTCGATTACTGTTTGGTCAAGTTCATCCCAAGCGGCCAGAATTCGGCTTCTTAACTCTTTGACATCACGAATCTTTATTCGGTACACTTCTTGCACCAAATTCCCCCAGATATACTGTATTTTCAGACTTGTGTTCCATCAAGATGGTGCACCGGCACACACACCGCTCGAGAAACTGTTCAACTTGTCCATCGAGAGGCTACTGATTTTCTACCACCAGCCCTTTGGCCACCTAATAACCCCGATTTGAACCCCATTTGTTGCAAAAAGTGTACCGAACAAAAATTAGTGATGCCAAAGAGTTAAGACGCCGAATTCTGACCATTCGGAATGAGCTTGATCAAACAGAAATCGACTCGTCAATTGACCAATGGCGCAAGTGTTGCAGCGGATGGAGGACACTTTGAGTACAAATTGAAATAGCTGTTTAGTTCGTACGTTTCTGTCTATATTTGTGCAAAATTGGATTTACTTTGATTAAAAAACAAAGTTACGAATTTATGAAAAATGTTCCCTTTTTTTGTGGCCACCCTGTATGTATATTTTACTATAATTTTAACAATATTTTGTATTAATATGGCACTTAAAATCGTAATTCTGGTCATTAATAATACGCACATTAATAATATAACACCTCTAAGTATAATTTAAGTTTTCATAAATGTACTTTACAACCGTATCAACTCAAGTTTTACATTATTTGAAACATATACCAGCTAATGTAAAATACGTGTTTGTTATTTTTAAAGAAACACGTCTTTATGATATTATTTTCACTATTAAAGCTTACGATTCCGATTAAACTAAATTAAATCCTAATTGGCCTACTTGAAATTATCAAAACTTTTTTTCATTTCCACCAATTGAATGCGAACTTGTATTTCCTGAATTTCTAGGAAATTATCGATTAAACGAAGTTATGAGGAAGTCAATCAATTTTAATTATTATGTAAAACATGACGAAAGCATTTTACTAAAAGAGAGTGCAATTTTTCTTAGTAATCAGGTGAACAATTTCCTAAATTTGATAATTGACAAGAACGAAACGAATGTCATGGAAGTATAAAATTGGATAAAATTGCTTAAAATTTGCATTAGGTGGCGTTGAAGTTTAAAAGGGGGGGGGATGAAGCGTGGCTATGGGGGTATATGCTCGTGTGCCATGGGCATAAAAGGGGCTTAAAAATACCCACAATAGGGCATAAAAAAATGGCACCCGTGTGAAATTCAGGTTTATGAAGAAAGCGATCTTAGGGCCAGACGCAATGTGTTGTCTTGCAAGAAACTAGTGAGACAGCGGTAAAAAAATGTCCCCAGAAAATATGTCCCCACGCGTCTTTAGGGGGCAGTAGGGCACGCGACGACCACGCGCCCTTAACCACTTTTTGCCTAAATTGGCTAGACACCCTAAGTTCAGCGATAAAGGCTTGTTATATTCAATATTCCACACACGACTTGTCTCTTCTTACCCAGCCCAAGTCCCGATTTTTTACACCAGTTTTTGGACGGGTGTGGAATTGTTTACTCCAGACGAAACTTTAAAAAAATGTCATCTATGGGGGTAACATTTTTTTTTTGTGTGTGTGTGGGGATCTCAGTCTCTCACGACTCCACCTTAATGCTTTACGGTGAGAAAAAAAAAATGTGGAGGGAAAGGATTTTCCCACTGTTGTGTTGAAATACGCCCTAGATCACACTTCCGATGTAAAACTCAGATATCTAAATCAAATGATGTAATTTATAATTTACATCTTCCAAAGTTATTCAATAAAAAACACACCTGAAAGTATCTTACGAGTGTTGCATCTGTGTAGAGATGATAATGTGTTAGATCCAACAATTTTACACAATAAATGCGTAGAAAATAATTGAAATTAAGAAATTTGTTGTTTTATGGATGAATATTTGGCCAAATTACAGAATACAAAATGTAAGCAATTTCTTATTATTTTTGTTCAAATATTTAATTCAAGTTTAATTGAGTTTTAAAGGTCAGTGAAAGAGGAAATGGACACTGGAAAAAATGTGTCTCCAGTCCCAAATGTACTTGAATTTTTGAAACCTCGGGAAAATCGAGAATTATGCCTGTTTTTGTGTTAAACACCAATTTTATGTTGGAATTTCCCTTCAAAGTCAAAAAATTTCCGTTAATCGGAAAAATCTGGAAAAATGTCGTGGAATTGGTAGCGAGACGAGTGCTTGGAAATTTATAGGATGGGCCATTGTATGTTCCAATACATTTTCTGGACACCCTACATTTAAAAAAAAGTAAGGACATCTATGAGGAGGAGGGGGAGGGTCTGGGCTAAAATGAGCACCGTGTGGACAGGGCTAAGATGGACACCATATGGACAGGGCTAAGATGGACACCATGTGGACAGGGGCAGAAATGGACACTATGTGAACAGGGACTAAAACGGACACTATGTGGACAAGGACTAAAATGGACACCATGTGGACAGGGGCTAAAATGGACACCATATGGGCAGGGGCTGAAATGTACACTATGTGGACAAGGACTAACATAGATACTATTTGGATAGGAACTAAAATGGACACCATGAGGACATTGGCTAAAATGGACACTACGTGGACCAGGTGGTAGGGGAATCAATTTTGGAGGAATTTCATGGGACGTCCTTTTTGACTGGCCCTTAAGGCTAACCCTGCTTTAATTTCTGATTATGTTAATCAGATTTGATGCAACCTACTATTTGTTGAAATTTCCTGTTGTGTTATAGTTTTTGAGAGTGGTAATTATAACAGACGTGCACGAAAGTGGCTTTTCAATCAAAATTACGTTTCTTGGAAGCGTATGTTGCATCGATCTGGCTAGAAATTATGTTTACTGGATTCAAGGCATTCATCATCATACATATATGTATTTCTTAGAAAAAAATATTCCTAGAATTATGATTTATGCACAATGCGCGAGGTTGTGTATTATAATTGGTAACAATTTCCGAAAGTCTTGAGGATTTCTCGCAGGTGTCTTGAAATGGTTGTAATTATACGATCATTGAGGATTTTCCGGTGTATTATTCTGAATCTTCGAGGCTAAAATCCAATTTTCTCAGAAATAACTTCTCATCGCATAACGTCATGTATGGTTGATTTAGCGAGAATTTCAAATGTATTATTTTTGTTTCTTTAATTAGATACCCGTGGAAGGTCAAGTGTCAAAAGCAGGATTTGGCTCAAATATGCCAACAGCTTCTGTTCATCCCAAAGATGTCAAGAAAAGGGAAAAATGGGCGAAGGCGAGGCAAAGATATGAAGAAGTTGAACAGAAACACCAACCCATGGAAGACGAAGACAATTTATAACAATAAGTACTAATAATAACAATCTGAACTCTGTTATACAGAGTAACATGTATAATCCTATTTTGAAATTTACTGCATTTTCCCAGAAAATTCGTTGAAAATGTTGAAGCATATTTTAAAAGCCAATTTTGGAAACTTTTGAAAAATTTCAAGCAGACAATCTTTATTACTTATTTTTGTAATGAATAATGAATCGATGAATCACCAGTATTTTGAGAAAAAAATATAGGGGGAAAATTTACTTACTTCCATTTATTATTTTTTTGTGTTATTTATGCACAAAAATTATGCACCATAATGACTATTATTTTAAAATATTATTTAAAAATATTGAAATATTTTACTAAATTACTAGTTTGGAAATATTAATAACAGCAATCGTTTGAGACTCACTTTTTGATAAATTGTTTATGTTGATATGATTGTCTGCATAGTAGTCACCTTTTTTTAAAATTACATTCCCTAAGTTTAAACTACATTCAAGATAATGTGTCTGATAGTTAATTGGAGCGATTATTTAATGATATGCTTCTCACCTTAATTACACGTTCATACATTTCTATCGTTTAAAAACGTTGATAGAAGTTGATTTGCAGTTTTATTTATTTTTCGATACAAAATGTATCTCTTATTTGAGAAATGGAGCGAATCTAAGTTGTGATGACATTACTGCATGCATGTAAAATCATTGCGTTTTCATTACTCATGCAATTAAGGAAATAAAAGTTGAAATTACTCAGTTTTAAGATAACTTTCATTCCTCTACCTCACTTTTATGTCGTCGATAAGAGAATAAATAATACAAACTGTATTTTCAGTTCGGATATAAATTTACTTATACCTAAATATATTTGTATTACCTGATTAATTTTCCTAATTTGATTTTTATGACGTAATGTATGAACGACCCTTACAATCCACCAGCAAAAGCGTCATAAGGTTCTTTTATTCCTGGATTTTTGCATTTAATTCTAAATTTAAGTAATATTCACCGGTATCGGATGTGTTTACAGTGTCACTAATGTAATAATTATTTCATTATCCTTCAAATAATTTCTGTCATTCTTTATCAATGTGAGCATGACGTAATACCCAACTTTGGCCCACTAACTCCGGGTAAAAGCATAATTAATTGCCTACAAGATTTTAATTAAAAAAGGATTTCATTTGTGCGGATTATGCAAGTTCATCGCTGACTGACGCATTCTACTTCTCGCCTTTTCATTCAACTTTCACGTTTTTTATCCTCCTTCTTTTATGTGCGAAATTAAATCACCCTTATAATTTCGTGATTATATTGATATCAGCGTAAAAACAAGACAGGTATGTATGCATTCACACGAATGATATCTATCACAATTACAATTACTCGGCAGGATTGCACGAATCAATTTTTTTTTACGACCACTGAGATAAAAGGTATGATGTTTAAATTCTCATGACATGCTCAAATTACGCCAAAATACATATACGTATGTGTATTAAAACGTTGCCTTATTATTTTATAATGAATCCATTTTTATGGATATTGCCGGCAAATTTGCCAATCTTAAGAATGTTGGTATTTGTGATATCGTTAACAATTGTATATTGACTGCCAGGAGACGGATAACGATTCATTTACACACATCAGGTAGTTTTTGGGTAGTGAAGATGGGGGTCGGGGAAGGGCTCAAATTTGGGTATTTTGCCCTGGGCGCCAAATATCCTCGCTATGCCACTGCCTAACTGATATGTGTAAATGAACCCTGAACCAGATATTTTATTAGCATACATTTGGCGTGTCTAAAATACCTGCAGTCTACTGCATGGGGAATAAATTGTACTACGAGTACTGTACATTTAATATCATATTTCCTAGATTCCTCCATTTTTCAGTATATCTATTTAATTTTGTACGCCAACCTCAGAGTGTAATCTCGATTCTTCTGTATATCGTTTAAGATATTTCATCACCATAAGGTATAAGGTAACGTTTTCGTACATTATTTTTAAATAAATGTGTACAGATTTAGTTTATCCATTCGCAATCCCCAAGAAATAGAAGAAAGGACCCCTCCATGGTGAACAGAATTCTCTTTCAATGGCGTTCGTATAGTATACATAGGTAACGTTCCCTCGTTCAGTTGCACATTTTGACTATTGTCCAACTTTGATTTTAACGGCCTGAACTTTACCCTTTTGTAAGCGATTCTTTTTGGGGATGTTATGAGTATTCGTAACGGCGCTACGCTTACCTTCTTCACGGAAGCGCATTCTTGAGCTCGTGCGGACATTTTTATTTGTTGCTATTGTATCTCATATACAGACGTGTTGGTCAGGGCGGAACGTGCTGTGGGCTTCTGTTGACCAAGTCTCAGCCCCACCACATAGTATTTCGGGGTCGGATAAATAGTATACATGTATATATATCTGGAAAACAGGCCACACCGGATTATTACATTTTGAAGACTACTCGTTTCACTGTCAGTAAGAAATAATAACCCTCTGTTTGGGCAACAGGATATGACAGTGTTTTAATTCTTGCGAATTTTTGTGAAAGAGTTAAAATCATTTTTTTTCTTCTCAAACTAATTACTGTGCAAAGTCATGGTAACATTCTAAATATTAATTATCCAGATTTCTATATCAATAATTATAATAATATATAAATATTGTTGAAAATTTTGAATAACTCTTTGTAAGCACAAGAATATATACATTACCTCTAAAATAGGTTTTACGAATGTCTCTTCTGTAGACCGCATGTGAGTTCTATCGTGTTCTATCTATGCACGTGTATTCTGTTCTAAATTCGGTATTATGATTTAAAATTCTATTATTTAGAAACTTACAGTGTTGATTACAGATAATTGTTTATGATTGAGATGTTTCCAGTCATATTATTATTCATTCCAGGTTTGTTACACTACTAATATACTTTTGATCTAATGTTGTAATACAAATAAGTTATGACTTCTTCAGTGGTTCCACCGAAGTTGTCTTTGACTAAATATATTTTAACTCGGCCAACTGAATGAAGATAAAAGTAGCATTGAGTGTAGACGAGTCTGTAGACCAAACGTCTAGATGTGTACGTTAAAAATGTTAGGACGAATGAATAGTAAATATATATATATATGTTGAGATTTGTATTTGTGAAGTTGTGAGCCATATGCTAGCTATTTCAGGGGTTTGAACTTTTAAGGTGGAGTTGTTGAGTCCGTGGTAGGGTTGGTAAACACACAACGATGTGGAAGCTTGTTTTTCATCTGAACCCAAGGGTTGTCAGCCATATATCGTGAAAATACCCGCGAGTGGGCCTCTTGTGTTTTTGAGGAAATGGTTTATGGCATTGCAAGGTTTGTTATCGTGTCACCTTAGATGCTCGCCCTTTCACCTCCAGTTGACAACATCCAAACGGCGGCTGTTGCATGGCCTAGAAATGCGCAACCACGACACGATTGCTGTTAAAAGGATACCTTTACCTTCCCTCTCACCTGCATGCTTTCAAAGTGAAACAAAAATAAATACGTCTTGGGGTTGGCAATAATTTTGGATGCAAGCAGAATCCTGGAGTGTAAGACCCTGCCTGGAAAATATACTCGCCTAAAAATGTCAAAGATTGAGATTAGAGATTACATAAGCTAGGATATTGTAAACTAAAAGTAGTGTTCATATCGTTATAAATTTCATATTTGGACTAGTTTTTCAATCATGTCAAGTGCATTCTGGGGCGTCTGGGGGCGAATTCGTTCTTGCTTTCCTCTGATATTTCTTATTCGACGCCCAGTGACCTAAGTTGCCTCGGGTGTCGTTACATATTCTCACCAGGCCACCGACCACGACCTTACATTGCATTTTGCCCTTCCAAATTCTTTCTACATCTTTCATTTCTCCTTAGGGCCATACCTGGACGTACATATAGTTCAAATCACTCAAATACAGTATGGGTAAGACTAACGCCAGGTATGTGTTTCTTGTTATACATATATGTAGATGGCTAGATGAAGTCGCATTTGTAAACCAGGGTGTAGGGCTTTCTTACATAGCCATACTTAAAACTGGAATCATGATGTACTGTGTGTACCATGGCATCATGATTTGGAACCATGTAACATGCCCAATTGACATGACGTCACATGGGCATATCGTATGAAAGTCTACCCCCATTTCCATCTGAGGCTTGTCCCATTTATCTTCTTTTATATCTGCATTATAGATATCACTGACGAGATTTTATCATAGGATAATTTGTTGGTTGTTTTTTTAGGGTTTAAGGGCCCAAAGGCAACTAAGGTTAAAGAGGGCCCAAGTGGGTGAATCCTGTAGAGGGCCAGCAAGATTAACTAGCCTAACATCACACGTAACGCTTAAGTTAGCCATTACAGGAGGCACAGTCAAATTAACACAGTACAGGATATACAGAACGAGGATAATTTCTACTCCTTTCAAAAAGGTTCATTGTCTGACGGTTTCACAAAAGCCACCCTAGATGGCGCTGGTATTTTTAAATCGGTCACTATGCAGTAGAACCTGTCTAAATGCATACATCCTAATGGGACCGCTGAAAAATATACTTTTAAACAAGTCCAATTATACAGGTTATGCTTTTAGATAGGTCCATGCATACCATGGTCCCAAGTCGGGACTGGAACATTTTATGCTTTTAGAGAGGTTCTATACAGTAGTTACCTTATATACATAATTACTGATTAACTTTAGTCGCCATTTTGGTACACTATACTCTGTCGTACTTCCATTTTTAAAGGGCCCTGTGTTTAATTTTACCTCGCGAGTCTTTCAATTAACGCTACTGTATAGTTCAGAGGATGGTGTGAAATTGGACAATCTGTGGCATACTAAACGATACTGAAATTGATCACAATTTCACGAAAGGTCAGGTGAACTGAAGTCTTTTAAAACTTGTTTTCATCAGTGACAATAAAACGTTTGATGTTCAGGTCAAGGTGTAGGGGTCGAAGGTGGGATGGATGACACGTTGGCCGCGTGTGGATGTGGGTTGGCCCACATTTCAAATCACTTTTCGTTGAGCATAATGGCATCCAGACGCTTGGTTTCTGAGCACTTGCCCTAAGGGAGTTTGAAGGACTCACTGGCCCAATGATGAACAACGGCGATTTTCTTTGAAGAGCAATTCACCGTGTCTTTAGTACATCTACTGATGTCCTCCATCAACTACGCAAGCATGGGGGCAATGATGAAAAGAACAACTTAAATGGCTAGCTATTGGATCTTAGGTTATAAAATCCTCAGGTGGTTCGTATAGTTAATTTTTTTCTCCCTTCTTTCTGAAACCACGTGTTTTTGTCACTGCCCATTAAGGTGGGGTCAACCTTGTTGAGAACATTAACAAGATTGTGAGGAGGTAGAAACAACCTGAACAAATTAAGCATTCCAAATCAAGAAAAAAAGCTTTCACAAACTTTTACATAATATGGTAATGTATCTTGTATTTCCCATATTACACATTTTGAATGTTTTCTAGAATATTCGAATGTTGGGACACAAAAATATAACAGAAACAAATGATTAGGACTTGCATAATCATAGTGTAGTGAAATGGCTCTGGTGGGAAAAAAAAACAAATTTTGGCCATATGTGGACTTTGGCTAATTCCAAATATGGCTAGACCAGAAATTGGACACGTCTGAACATACATGGCCGTATACTCTCCCATACATATCTTCATGTATGGCCATACTCACCCATACATGCCACAATATAAAATTTTATAAGAGAATTCAAAAGTTTCATTAAATGCAAAATACAGTGAAACCTCGATTTACGAATTTAATCCGTTTCTTGACCCTGTTCGTGAACTGAATCAATTTTTCCATTGCAATTAATGTAAATCCAAATAGTGCGTTCTTTGTCCTAGAATTTTTTTAAAACATGTTATGACTTTGTGTGAAAATAATTTAGAAAGGAAATAAATATAACAGTAATATTAGAAGAAAGTAGTTTAATGTATACATCCATGCATGATTTCCAACATTATAGGAAATAAAGACACCCACCTGGTGTCGTCATGCTGACGTAGCTGTGAATCAAGTTCATTCGCAGATTCTGTTTAAGAAATTTACTTTAACAAACATTATTTTGTATTATTCTACTCTATTCTGTTGTTAATTATATGATTTAAGTCTCAAATCGACGTCATCAATGGATTCTCATCCATTGCTTCTGCAATTGGCGTGGATAAAACAAGAGACGAATTTTTGCCATATTTGCAATTGAGGCTACCCTTGAAACTTAGTGATTTTAATTTGAATCCTTGAAAATTAAAACACATTTTTTTATGTTTCTTGTATTTAATAAAACTTATCCATAACAAAGATGTTCTGCTGGAACTACACTTTAGTGCAAAAAAATTGACTAATTTGCATGAATCAAGTAAAAATGTTTTTCTTAGCAGCCAAATGTCTGATTTAAAATCGGAGAAATGTGTTTGTAGACAATTTATTACTGTTTATAATTCGCCTAGTGTGAACACTTTGTCTGGATGTGCTCATTAAGTTCTGATAATCAAATTGTATTGAGAAACATTTACAGCCACAGGAGTACAATGATCGATGCATATGGCATAAATAATGCAAATTCGGGTTGCTTTAAGTTCACCATTTTTCACCTCAAGGATGCATGAGGAATTTTATGAAAATTAGGCGAATTATAAGAAGGAATAAATTGGCTACGAAACACATTTTTCCGATTTAAAATCTGACATTTGGTTGCTGAGAAAAACACATTTCTACTTGAATGATGCAGGTGAGTCGATTTTTTTGCACTGAGTGTAGTAAAGCAATTGTAGAAACTCGGACCCATACAAGGCACCTTAAGTGTTAAATATTTACGACCCATACGTGGCTGTATATGGCCCATCTGGCCATTCCTGTTTTAAAATTTGGCAGTTAGCCACTTGATGACACTGTTGACTTGCTTACTAACCAGGGTTAGTAAACATGACTTAGGAATTGCGACTTAGTTGAAAACACTTATCCAATTTCACTTGTCCAATTTTGACAGGCACACGTGTTCAAGGCCTAATTGTGACATGTTTTACCATATTCTCTTCATGAGCATATAATATGTTGGTAATTTTGATTATTTTCGACACTTAAAATATTGACGTTTGATAATTTAGAAACATTTGAATTTGGGCAATTGATTTTCTTAATTTTTTTTAAAAATAATTTTTAATTTAAAAAGTACTAAAACTGAGGTAACGTCTCAACTTTCTACTGCCATTGTTGTGAAAGCCAAACCTTCTTGTGAAATAAAGACAGGAAACCGAATTTTACGTTAATCCAAAAAATATTTAAGTTTAAAATCGATTTCCTTAGAAATAAGACAGATAAAATTCTCAAATATTGATTTATTAATCAATGGAAACACGAACAGATGTTACACATTTCAGGCATGTCAACAGACTAAATTTCAAGGGCAATTAATATTAGGCTTCATAAGTTTTGTGTAAAAAAATGGCCTTGATTAGAAAGGATTTATAACTTCGATATCAAAAAAGTACAACTCGCATTGCCTATTTTTTTGTGTCTGTCTCATAAGTAATCTTAAGGAATTCCGATGACAAGCGCACTTCCAAGCATACAAAAAAATCCCAAAAGTACTTTTGTTATCTATATTGAAAATAATGCAGGGGGAAATCAAGGTGGTGCTTTCTTATTACACAATCTGGAATCTAAATTCAGCAGAAAAAAAATGTTGCCCTCATTCTGTATGCCTGTCACTGTTTCGAGAAAGCTAATTTCTGCGAATAAAAAAAAATATGAAATGAGTTAACTGCTCTATCCTTAGAACGATAAATCATGCATCTTTTAACATTCATAATGAATGTTAAAACCATAATTTTTTTTTTTTTTACCAAAAGTTCAATTTTTTGTTCATAAACGTTATTGCCCTAAAATGTCACAAAAAAATTCCTCAAGCATATTACTAACAATATCTGTACTTATTCTCAACAGGTAAAATATCAATTTTCTTAATTATAAAGGCATTGTGGACAAATTTAAACCGAGGTCACGTGTTGATTGTTGCACGTTAAAGACCCCTCGAGAGGGGGTGGAAGTCCCCCCTCGTAGGCTAAATTCTCAGGTAGGTGTTGCAGGCTCATCCCCTGGCGTTGGTGTTTAGCCCTCGTGTTGCAGAAATAGGCCAACGTTAAAAATCAAACAAACAAACATTGTGGACAAACAGTTTCCTACTGGACATAACCTTCCCACTGCCCAAAATGTACCATAAATGGCTCTGATATTTCTCAAGAGTTAGGGCCATTCAAATTGGACGTCACCGAAATTCCTTTAAAAATTGACCTCTACACCCTGTCCACATGGTGTCCACATGCCAGCAGATCCCCCACCCCTCTTGAGGACGCCTTTTTTGAATGGCCCCTAAATGTAAAGACATTTTAAAAAATGTTATTTTTTTAAGTATTTAAATTTCACTCTGCTTTGAAAAATCGCCAAAACTACATGACAGAATTACAAAATCTTACCTACTAATCAAGTAAGGGATAAATTACATTACAAATTTCGAAAATTATTTCGGTTTCGAAATTCCAAATTCAAGGATTGTTTGTAAATCTCTTGACAGGATAGTGTTTTATGAAACTTGGTTCTCACTTACCTGCTGATTTGGCCATACTTATTTTTTATTGCGGAATGGTTTATCAGCTTTTTCATTAACCCTCTTTGTAAAAACAAAATCTCCACAATCTACGTTTTCCACAATTAATGTACTGTAAAAAGATTGTGGAGATTTTGTTTTTACTCAACATTTGTAATTATTTTTACCCTTGCATACCTTTTCAAAAAAAAAATAAAAAAAAATATATATATAAACATACATGTGTATAAAAAATTGACATAGTTATTTAGGGCACAAAATAATTAATTTGTTAATACGATATATCTTTTAGGGGTGGAATTGCCTAGCAATATAGGTTGTGGTTTTCGAGTCTCTGACGTACTATAGCCTGAAACTTAGTAGAGACACGTAATTATCAAGAGGTTCACTACTTACAATGCTATATTCTGCTAATTTTTTTTTGTACTCAACAGTTTTCTTAGCATTGCACACATTAAAAAATAAATAAAACACAATTTGACCTTATAAAGAAAATGCTAAATAACTAAACTTAATAATGGGAAAACCCCACAAATTTAGTATAAAAAATAAAAAAATGGTATAGTATATGTAGTATATTAATATTAAAAAAAAATCAAATATTACACTTTGCATAGACTACATATATGTATGTGTTCAAAATTGTAATTTAATGCAACAAAGCGTAAAAAGGATGATTGGTTTATTTTTTGTATCATAATTCTTTTAAAGGTTGTAAAACCATCAAACTTTATAAGTCTTAATTTATAATAATTAATATTTTGGACACCGCATTTCTAAAATGCGCAAAAAATTATTTTTTTTAAAAAATGCATGCCAACCTGATATATAGGAAGCAGGTTAGAAAGTGTAGTTTTTTGTTCATTTTCCCCATCATAAAAAAACTTTGGCGAGCAGACATAAAGATTTGTTTTAATCGTGGTGTGGCGCCACCTCGTTTAATCAGGCGCTTTTATAAGTAAATCACATATAAGTCAAAATTGTTGTGTGTTGAGCTGAGAATGTAGAAAAAACGCGAGTTTATTTGAGAATCCTGCAACGCATCGAAATGAAGCAAATTGTCCACTCGTGGACGGGGGCACCTTAATTTTGATTGGGCGCCAAGCTGGCGCCATCTATAATTAAGTTTATGTCGTAGAGAAATGAAAGTAGTGCAAAATTTGCGATGTGACCAGGATTTGTTATTAAGCGCGGTCTATTGCAAAAAAGTTCAACTTTTAATTTGAGTTGGCCAACTGCTACAAACAATGTAACGTTAACGTTTCAGAGAGCGCATGAAATAGCTGAATAACTTACTTACTCCACAAAGTTTGTTTCAAATTTTTGTTTCTTAAAACTTTGTAGGCATACATTCTCACATTAACATTTTTTTTGTGCTAAAATCTTCGTTGGAGAGATAAATATCGATGTCCCCTATCTAAAACCTTTATAGTAATCATGCTACAAAAATAACAAGGGGTATTTCTATATGTTTAACTTCATCTGTTTCATCCTCATCCTATTCATTATATCTAGTAGGGATAAAATTCTCCTTGATTCAACATGACATCAACAACTAATCATAAGGGAATTTTACATCAGTTCATTAAAGTTTTTAGTGAAAATCTCATAAATATTCATGTAAGCAAAATTTGAATAAGTTTATGTAAATCTTGCAAATATATAACCTGGTATACCTTAACGGGCCATTCAAAAAAGGACCTCCCCTTCTACCACCTGTCTACATGATGTCCATTTTAGCTCCTGTCCACATGATGTCCATTTTAGCTCCTGTCCTCATGGTGTCTATTTTAGCCCCTGTCCTCATCGTGTTCATTTTAGTCATTGACCAAAGTGCCCATTATAGTCCCTGTCTTCATGGTGTCCATGTTAGCCCAGCCCCCTTCTCCTTCCCCCCCCCCCCACATAGACGTCCTTAATTCTTTTGAAAAGTAGGGTGTCCAGAAATTTGTTAGAACATTCAAAAGCTTATCCTATAAGTTTCTAAGCACCCGCCTCACTTCACGATATTTATCCAGATTGTACTGGTTAACGAAAATTTCCTAAAGGTTTCCTCAAGGTTTTAAAAATTCAAGTACATTTGGGGCTTGGGACACATTTCTTCTGGTGTCCATTTCCCCTTTTCACTGCCCTTTAAAACTCAAACAAAAAATCCAAAAACTTGAAAATACCATCATTAGTGGACGTCCATCACGGCTTTGCCCCCTTCCTTCCCTTGTCCACATGCCAGCCGATCCACCCATACCCCCTCTTGAGGACGTCCTTTTTGAATGGCCCCTAAGTGAAGCTCCATCTCATAACATTGCATCTCTGAAATAGATGCACACCATGCAGCACCAAGATCACGTGGTGATGGTTTGCGTTGTTCACGTTGCCCATCCTCCCGTTATGGTTTCTTCGCATTGCGAGTATAGTTCCTCCTGCCATCTTAACATAAACCAAGAAACCCCAAAAGTGAAGTCTTAACAAACCCCTCAAAAATCTGTTTGGGCTTAATGGCGTTGGAGGAGCGTTCTATTAAAGTCGCATCGCAAGGACGGTTCGTTGTTTACATTTGTTCTGCCGAATTCCTTCTCGCGTTTAGTATTATACAAAGAAGAAGAAGAAGTTCCCATTTCCAGTGTTTTATCTTTAGCCTGTTGGCATGTGAATGCCCCTTGCGTGTACTCCAGTGAACCTGCGCGCCACGAATACTTCGGGCTGAGATGGCGCCATCTTTTTTTGTTGACCGGCTGTTTGCAGTCAACGAATGTTATAAAAGAAAGTCCGTGGCGGCAAATCACAACTTACTCTCTCACTCTCTCCATTGCCATTCTGGCGCAACAAAAATCTCAGGCGAGCGAAACTTCTTACAATTTGCAGCGAAGTTTATTGGGACACTATGCAGAATTCATGATTACCTTCATTTCCTTCCTTCAACAAGTATAGATACACATTTCCTCACAACTGCAAATGTTTCATCGTCATCCAAATCCTTACCTTCTGCGTTATCATAGAATACTTTCTGTCAATTCATCTTCGCATTATTATCAATAACTTAAAATTCTATGAAATTTTCAGCATTTTACGCTGGACTTTTTATGTTTAGGAACACTATAGTTGCCATTCTTTCAATGATATAATTCTAAAGTTCAGCACGTGCGTTCTATCGTTTTGCACGCAACGTTCTATCGTTCTGCACGTGCGCATTGAACGTTGCACGTGTATTCTGTTCCAAATTCGGTATTCTCATTCAAAATTCAACTATTCTATTCTATTATTATTTTTATATTTATTATAATCAGTGTTGATTAAAGGCAATTGTTTATGCTAACGCTTGTTTCTAGTCATATATTATTATTATTCATTCCTAGTTTGTTACATATCTCGTTGATTTAGTTTTGTAGTCATGCAGCTAGTATATGTTAAGTGGAATTACATCGAATTATTTTGAGTTATGAAATTTGTAATTAAAATATGGAAGCGAGGCTTTCTTTGATATTTAACTAAGTTTTTCACTTATTATAGTCATAACGTTTCGGCTATTAAGTCTTCATCAGGTGATTGGTTCGCTTTTTGGGACAGTCCCATGTAATAGGAAATTTAAATCGCGAAGGAGTACAAGGTTAGTACAGAAGACTTAACAGATAATAGCCGAAACGCTGTGACTTAATATAAACAGTGAAAATCATGGGTTTGAAACAAAATAAAGCCTCGCTTTCATGTTAATGAATTACAACCACTTGAAGAATGGAGACAATTTGATCATCTTGCGGAATTTTTCTTAGAAATTAACGGGATTTGGAATTACTAAGAATACTTCTGTACAGCACAGCGTGGTAGATCTCAAAACATTATAAAAATCAAGTCGTGTATATTATATAGTTTCTTTATACATCAAAGAATAGTCTATGAATAGTCCTCTTTTGAGCCTTTTAACATATATATATATATATATATATATATATAAGTTGTGTGAATAATTTGGGAAACTTGGTTATTCTGTTGACTCCTCCTTATTGACCTTGGTCAAACGCGAGTGATTTAACATTCATTAATTGGCAATAAAATGTGTTGGCCATTTTAATACGATTATAGAGTTAATATGCCACTTATAGTTGAAATTTAATACAGATCACGAGTTGCAGTGCTTCAATATTTATGTTTTCAAAAACATAACGTAATCTGCGGGAGGCCAAACGACCACTCCATAGGCCAATGTGTTTGAGGGTATACTATGTGTTTATACTACACAACCACCACTGTTATGAAATACTCAGTTGGTAAAAACTGACAATTGAGGCATAATTGCGCAAGTTTACTTCGCTGAATTTTGGCATGAATGTCTTTGTTTACAATGTCTACTTTAACTTGTTTTCATTCTTTAACTGCTTTTATGCACTACTACAAATTGCACAAAGTCAAGGATTGCGACTTAACGTGGGTTGACGTCCTTGTTTTGTCACTTGAGCTGCGATTATTTCGGTGAAAAACAGATAAACGGGTGCAAGCGCACTATTTCAACACGTGTTACGCTTTCATCACATATACAAACGCTATTTAAATATAAAATTTCAATTAAGTCATTCAGTAAATTACTAGCGTGTAAAGAAAGCATCTTTAGCTTAATTTCAGATTAAATTTCATGTCTTTCACACTAGCTTCATGCCTGGAGTAAAGAACTGTAAAACCTAATTTAAACTATAAAGTTTTTGTTGAAAATGTACTAAAAGAATAATTCTTTTTTTTAGGTTTCAAGTTTTATTACATAACCGTAAGTCAACTGATTTTTCTATCTGACTGTTCATATTTGTGAGGGTCAACGTACACTATTCAAACTGTTTAATTGCGGAAATTGACGTCTTGAATTGCATTACACTTAAAAGTGTTGACAAAACTTACTTTGGTAAGATTCTAATTTCAATATATTTCACAATATTACGCCATGAATGAGCTAGTATAGCAGTTAAAATTAATTGATAAAATCGTAGCAAGTCCAAATGAACACTTTATCCAACAATGACATGCATTTGGCATGTGTTGAATATTCTTAATTTACGATCATATTAGTACATATAAAAAAAGTCCCTCGAAACCCTGAATGTCACGAATATATATATGTATATTAATAACGTTATTGTCAAGGACGGTATATATTTCTAACAACACAATAATACTGCAATTATGTACTCTCAATCAGTAATTGAGTGCATTGAATGAATTTGAGTAACGAGTAAAAGAAAACAGAGTACAAAGGGTAGGGAAACCGGGGCACAGTGGTACAACGTACGTCTTTATAAAATAAGGTTTTATCCGCAACCCAATGCTTTTGGTTTACAAAGAAGCTGTATTCAGCACTCTTTCATTAACCAAAATTTCTTTGATCTGACACAAGTAGTATATATATAAAAGAAAATATTTGCACTTAGTTTTTGTTCTTGACAAGTAATTATTCAACTCGCAATTGAATTTTTATTCTAGGTGTAATTATAAAACATTAGAAATGCTGCCATATACCATTGACGAGTGTATCTATCCAGCTATAATTTCAAACTAAAGTTTATGTTAATTAGCCATGTGGTCAGCTGTAAGGCCTTATTCAAATCAAATTGGCATTCGACAAGTAAGCAGTGAAAATATGAACGCTGCTGTAATTACGGTTAATTTTAATCGTTTTTCTAATTTATACTTTGAATTTTAAATTGACGTGCTGAATTCAACACAATCAATGTGGTGTTCTTTTTCTAGTAAATTTCGTCTTAATTTCGCGTGAACCACTGTACCCCCATGTCATGTCCCACTGCGCCCCGGTATAGGGGCACAGTGGGACAGTCTGCGCAACCGACTTTAATCTTTTATAGCAAAAAAACTATTAGCGATGACAAAATGTATACAGATCCTGAAGGCTTGTATATTACTGTGTTATTCTTTTTAAATGCTACAAGTTAAATATTTTTCCCCCAAAAAAAAAAAATTCTAAAAAGTGTACCCACTGTGCCCCGGTATCCCCTATAATTTGAATACAAAATTCACAAAAGTAATTGAATGCAAATGTACTCAAAAAGTATGAGCACAATGCACTCGATTACAAAAATGTACTCAGAATGGGTGATTACAAATATCCTTGAGTACTGAAATTTTGAAAACTCTTTGATGGACAAGATGTGACATTTTCTGCCGAACTAACTTTGGTGAATTTCTAGTGATAAATTGTGTGAAGGGGGAATGGTCAGTGTCGGAAGGTTGTGTCTTGACCAATTCGTCACATCACATGGTTTTGCAATCATGTTCCGATTGAAAAGGGTAAGGGGCAGTTAAAGGAAAGTCGTTTGAACAGACATACTGTAGGTGGGCCCTATGGAGAAAACAAAAATGACCAGACCTCTAGATGACCATTTGGGGGGTCTTTGAATTTTTTTTTTCTTCTTTAAAGTCGAGATTCCAGACTAGTTTCATAGAGATCAACGTTAAAACCGTCATGTGTCCAGTTGTTGTTTGTCCCTAGGTCCATTGCTTTGTCCCTCTACTTCCTCGAACTTTGAAGTCAAAGGTGAAAAGCATTTGCTACTGGTCTAAGGTGTTAAACACTACTATGAGTGGACATTGTGGCGTTGATTAGTTCCTTAATGGCATCTAGGGTATCCAGGGGGCGCTTGGAAGCCTCGGGCATGCGTCAATTGTCCATCGTCGCGTCATGTGACATGGCCATGCTGGCTTTTCTTCAAACTTCAATATAAATTTATGGGTCATTTAAAGTCTCGACTTAGGGACAAGAGACAAAGGGCTGAAAAAGGCATTAAATGACAAAGCTATGTCCAGGTAAGCAGAACTGGGGTGTTTCGGTGTCCACCTGTGCTCTAAAACCTCATTCATGGAAAAATGCAACGATGGCCATGCCCATGGAATGGACATGTATGCGATGCTCGATTCCTAAATGGCGGAGGACGTTGTTGTTGTTTTCAAAGTTTGAAATGGTTTTTTTTTGTTTTCATTTTTCCTGATTTTCAGAAAATTATTTAAAGGTTGTTATTCAAGTTTTTGGCCAGCTGGTTTTCCTAACTTGTTTACTAAAACTTTAGTTACTTTGAGGGTTCCATAAGGATCAACCCATGTGAAATAATATTCTATTTCACAATACTTAAGAATGTTAAAACCAGAGTACTTTCTATACATACTGACATCTGATGATAAATATGTTGTTATGAATTTGATACTGGACCATTAAAAAAAATGTCCTCAAGAAGGGGTAGAGGGGGGGGGTGTCTGCTGGCACGTGGACATCATGAGGACACCACGAGGATACCATGAGGACAGGGTGAAGGGAGGGGTAATGCCATTATGGATGTTCACTAATGATGACATTTTTCAGTTTTTGGATTTTCTGTTTGTTTTAATGGTCAGTGAAAGGGGGAAATGGGCACTGGAAGAAATGTGTCCTCAGTCCCAAATGTTCTTGGATTTGTAAAGACTAGGGAAAGTCGAAAATTATGCTTAAATTAGTGTTAAACACCAAGTTTATGCTGGAATTTCACTTGGGGGTCAGGGAATTTCCGTTAATCAGAAAAATCTGGAAAAAATGTCGCGGAATTGATTACGAGATGGGGGCTTGGATTCATAGGATGGGCTCTTTGTATGTTCCAACAAAATTTCTGAAAAATTAAGGACGTCTACGAGTGAGGTGAGAGGGGGGGAGAGAAATCTGATGGCATATGTGGACACCATGTGGACAGGGGGAGGGATAGAAGAAGTCATTATGATCGTCCACTAATGAGTTTTTGGATTTTCTGTTTCAGTTTTTAAGTTCAGTGAAAGGGGAATGGGCCTTTGTATGTTCCAACATGAGTGCGGGGGGGGGAAGAATGGCTGCTGGAATGTGGATAGAGAGAGGCGCCATTATGGACGTCCACTAATGATGGTATTTTCCAGTTTTTGGATTTTTTGTTTCAGTTTTTAAGGTCATTGAAAGGGGAATGGGCCTTTGTGTGTTCCAACAAACTTTCTGGACACCCTACTTCCAAAAATTTGAAAGACGTCTAGGAGGGGGGGGGGAGAAGGGGGTCTGGGCCTAAAATGAACACCGTGCGAACATGGAGTAAGTGGCAGGGGTCAATTATTGAAAGAATTTCGGGGACGTCCTTTTTGAAGGGCCTCTGAGGTTGTTTTGTTACATGTCACATGTGTACATGTATGAGAATTTTGGTTTTTTTTCTCCATGTTTGTGTTCATCTGGTAAGTTCTTGTTTTGGCAGTCAACACGAAATTGATATGATATTTTGTAGAAGACGGCGAATCCAAGGTGATCTCATAAGCCGCATTCTTGATGCTGTTTTCGATGACGCATGCAGCACGAAGTATTGCGTGGTTGTAGGGGTGAAAGACCTTAGTAATATTTCCTCCACTTTTGTTTTGTTTGCTCAATTATGGATACTTGGCAGCATTATGGTCAACATGTTTATTAGCATATTGGCACGCGGGTGCTTAAGTTGTGGTGCCTCCTTTCCACCTTTTTTACAACAGATACAAATACCCGATGCATTCCGGGAAGCCATCCTGGATGATGGATCCCAGGGTTCGCACACATCATCGTGGCTTCCTCTTTTCTAAGAATTACATTCAACACGAAAAACAGGATTGCAATTTGTTCGTGTGGGTTTCAACTAATAGGTATCACGTACACCTAATTATGGCGTTGTGGGGGCCATAACGATGATGACGTCATTTTTAAGAGTGCACCACATGTAATTGCAGGTGGTGGAAAATATTTCTGGTGAAACCAACAGATTGCTGAAAGATTTCATCATCCATCGCGTGTTCAATATCCTCTATGCAGATACGTGATACTTGGATTAGTTTAATTGTGCCCTTTGACCGTCAAATGAAACAAACACATTTTGGATTCACACCACTTTGCAACTCATCGTGTCCTAATTCTTGTAGATATGAACCTACTGGTTCACTGACTTTACCAAAAATATACCTATAAATAAGACAATTTTTGTTTCTCATGGACCAAATGAATTTAAAACAATTAAGGTTCTTAGGGGCCATTTAAAAAGGACGTCCCCGAAATTTCTTCAAAAATTGATTCCTCCTACCCCCTGTCCACGCTATGTCCATTTTAGCCCAGACGCACCTCCCCCCTTTCCCTCTTCGTCCAGCTCTCCTCATAGACGTCCTTAATTATTTTTTTGGAAAAGTAGGGTGTCCAGAAATTCTGTTGGAACATACAAAGGTCCATCTTATAAATTTCCAAGCACCTGCCTCGCTTCAAAAATTGACCCCTCCCGCTTGCCTACCCCCTGTCCAAGTGGTGTCCATTTTAGCCCTGACCCCCTCCCCCCAAATAGACGTCCTTAATTTTTTTGAAAAGTATGGTGTCCAGAAAATTCGTTGGAACATACAAAGGACCTATCTTATAAATTCAAGCACCTGCCTAGCTACCAATTCCAAGACATTTTTCCAGATTTTTCTGATTATAACTGAAATTTCTTGACCTCAAAGGGAAATTCCAGCATACAATTGGTGTTTAACACAAATTTAGGCATAATTCCCGACTTTCCAAAGATTTTAATAATTCAAGTACATTTGGGACTGGGGAACATTTATACCGGGGTCCAATTCTCCTTTCACTGACCTTTAAAACTAAATTAAACAGAAAATCCAAAAATTGAAAAATACCATCATTAGTGGACGTCCATAATGGCTTACTCCTCCTCCCTGTCCACTTGTTGTCCATATTCTAGCAAAATCTCCCCCTTTTTAAGGACGTCCAGTTTGAAAGGCCCTTTAAACATTGTAGAAATCGGAACTAGAGCAGTATTTTTTAACTAATTTTTAAAATGTTCGAAAATTTACCTGTCACAAGAATATACAGCACTAATTGTAAATGCAATTGTAATTTAAAACGCAATTTTTGGCCAATTTTGGCTCCTTATTCATGTGTTGCAAGAATGTTTGAAACACACTGGATTAGAACCGCCTCCAATTTGGCAAATTTGAGATCTATAAAGAGTCTGTTTTTTTTTGTATGCAAGCCATAATGATATATGTATCATACATATAAAAATTAAAAGTTATCATTAGTACATAATTGTAATCAGATTTGTGCATGTTTGCAAAAATATCTAAACATCCGAATGCAAAACAAGTTTAAACATTGTTTTGTCCACAACAAACATGTTACAGTTTTTTTTTTATTTTATATATACATACATAACCTGACATATTACGTTTCATTTTTGTTTCATTGCTCGTCCGGACTCACAAATGTATGGAAAGTTTATTTACTTGTAAAATATAGAGAAGATAGACGATAATTATAGGTTAGAATAGTAGATTTCTTACTAATAACTGTCACATATGTTGAAGGGGTGAAAGACCCAACATTTTGATAGGCGCAAAAAGCCAAATTTTTGTTTGAAATTTCGACATTTAAATCACTGCGTGGATTTCAGTGAAAGAGGTCGAAAATCTCATCTGAAAACCCTATAATTTGAAAATACGTGGAAGTGGCGAAGAACAGCTAGCTATGGGTTTCATAAAGGGCTTTTAAACAATGTCCAGCCATTGGCCGACCCCCTGGTTGGCCCTCCTCTCCACATACTTTCGACCATTGTGACTATTGTACATTTCTAAGCATTTTGTTGGTGATCTAGTCATTGACCTGCATTTCCAAACAGTTGCAATTTTGGACGGACTTCTTGCTCTTGTCTTTGACCTGTACGTGGACGACCACCTGCCAGACTTTTTTTTCTTCTTACATTTTGCCCTGACTTCCAGGTTTTCCATGTAGGCCTAGGACATAAACGGTTCTTGGAGATTTGCTGTCTGTAAATCTTGATAACGCCAAAATTTAGTTAGGAATTTGTTGTTCAACGTTGTTGTTGGCGGCTCGATGATAATGACAAGTCAAGATAATTTAACAAGAATTGTTGGCACTGGAATGCTAATTTCAGAGGCATTATTTTGGTTGTCAGAACCATATCAATTCCTAAAATCTTTTATTGAATTTCACTACAAAGCACCCGAGAGCTTCATGTTCATGTCTTTCAAATTTTATAAGAAACCATCAATAAAATAAAGATCATGAAATTTCAAAATTCCCTTAAAATCACATCAAATTTTTCAAACATTTTCAAAGTGAAGTTAATTATCTAACATGTACAAAATGTCAGTTGACGTAATTTTGGATATTTGGGACACTATGAATGCTAGAGCATGGTTTTCTGATACAATTTAAACAGTTTTCATTATGATTTCAAAAACGAGGACATGAATTTCCTTGGATATTACACAACTTTCAAGAAACTAAAAAGATTAAAATGTGATTGCCATCACATACGTTCAAATGACAAGTTGCCGTTAATTAAATTTAAAAATTGTATCAAGAAAACTTCAATTGTGTCCCTTGAAGACTCGCTGTTTATTTTGGAGTATTTTTTAAATTTTGGATGAATCTTTGAAAAAAAAAATGCGTTGAGACTCGCAGTAGATGTGAAACTTCTTAGCTCCTAGGAAAAGTTGATTTCATGCATTGCTTTCCATTTGTTAACGAAACCTGTTACAGAAAAGTTGGCCGTAAAGCGAAAAGCCGTATAACGAATCAATTCTTTCTGCATTGTGATTCTCAATTTTTTTCCCTTCTTAAACGAAGTGAAAAACCCATAAGTTGTTTTATTGTTAGCCAAACCCGACCTTGTTTGTGCAAATTGGGGTAACTTGTCACATTTTTTGCCCACTTTCTGTAATTACAGATTTTTGTGGCCGTATAACGAAACATTGTGGGCCGCAAATCGAAAAAGTGCCATAATTAAAAAAGACCGTTATAGAGAGCGGACGTATCGCGAGGTATAGGTGTAGTTTGCTTGTTGCTAGGCTTTGTATACTGCTAATGAAATATTCCTGGCTGACCACTTAGCCTAGACGAAATTGGTTGACAAAGGCCTTCTGGTTAGTTTTTTAGCAGACGATGACAAGCCAGTCGTAAACGATGGATAGCCAATCGTGACCAATTCGAAACATTTACTCATCCGACCTGCTGCTGATTGCTTTTTCGGAAATCTTTTTGTTTTCTTCATTTTATGTTTACCGAGAAAAGAGGAATTATCCACGACTTGATCGGTGCTAAAACATTAAAACTCCTGTTTGCTTCCATCAAGTTAAAATTAATTGGTGTTTTATAGGTTAGCTCCTCTGCTTTTACGAGCCCCTATAATTCAACCTTAATTTTATTTGCGACTGGTTTTTTTGTGTCTCTTCCTGGCCTGCCGTTACTCAGTCCATGCTAAGATGGCCGACCCCTGCTGCAAGAGACTGATTCATGGTCATTGTCAAGTCACTATGGTCACCGTTCACTTCAGGCGTGACCAAATTGGAACATTTACACTGGTCTCTCGCTGATTTCCCAATAATTTCAATAAGCTTGTTTTCGAACTACCTGCCTTAACTTCCCTCTTGACTACGAGGAAGAAGTCCGAATTTAAGAGAGGTTATTTGGATAACAGCACCCTAACGTGTTCTCAAATCACTTTTTTTAAAGTTACTGTTTAGTTTCAAGCTTTTTCGAAAGCTTTAATTGGAAAAAAAATCAGACAAGCGATATACAGGGTGGCCATAAAAAAAGGGAAATTGTTTTCATAAATTCGTAACTTTTTTGTTTTTAAATCAAAGTATAAATCCAATTTTACACAAATATAGGCAACAAACGTAGGAACAAAACGATTGACCATTGGCGCATGTGTTGCAGTAGATGGAGGACACTATGAGTACAAATTGAAATATTTGTTTTGTTCGTACGTTTGTTGCCTATATTTGGCCAAAGTTGGATTTACTTTGATTAAAAAACAAAAAAGTTATGAATTTATGAAAAAGTTTCACCTTTTTTTGTGGCCACCCTGTGCTTTTTTGTAGCTAACAGTAGTTTGAATTGTAAAACGTTTTTTTTTGCTCATTTGGTTGCTTAACACGTGCATCGCGTCTGATTGCTATTCTGTGGATTAACAGGACTAAAATATGTTTAAGCAATGTTTATGCTAGCAGATTAAATTTTGGCTAATGTTACCCACATTTATTTCTGTGAAAACCACCTCAGTACCCTCAGTGCCACGTGAAAGGGGGTTTAAATCAGTTTACCAAAAATGCCCCCCATAATTAATGATATAAACTTGCGAGCCTTTGCATATACATTGTTCACGTATGTGTATTACTTAAACTTGTCAGATGGAAACGATGTCTGCTCGTTTCAGTTGCGTGTAATATGATATTAGAATATAATAATTGCATTCAAGTTCAAGTTCAATATCATGATTATATAAGATTATTTTCGAAATAGTTTCAATTTCCATAACAAGGATATTGACTCATATCCTATAGGGAGGGCAGCGAGAGGCATTTCTACTTTTAATTTACATGACAGGAGGGGAACTGCTAATGCCTCGTTATGTACTGGATTTTCGTAATCACGGTCATTTATATTCTAATGGGTAAAATGTGGGCATCGAAAACATTGAAAATTATATGATGGTGGGCAGCCAGCAGACAAATTATGTAACACTTTGACGTTTTGCAGGATAGCCGTCACTTCCGCTTTTGCATTTCTCAAATATTTCAGCGGTTATTTCAGGTCCTTCGGGCTACAAAAGGGCTAAATGTTAACGTTTTACTGGTCGCATTTTAAAGTTTCAAGTGAAAGTTAAAATAATTTCATAAATTTCATATTGTTTATGTAGGTGACCAGATAGAAAGTGAGCTTAATTTGGGGAAATTTCAACAGGTTATAATAAATAACTTGTTATGCGATGATTGAAATTTACTGTAGTAGAACTTAATTACTTCTAAAGGGCAATTTAATTAAGTGCTCCTATACCTCGCTATACGGCCTTTCGCTATAACGGCCTTTTTAATAATGGCATTTTCATTTTTTTGATTTACGGTCGACAATGTTTCGTCATAACGGCCAAAACAAAATGCTGTAATTAAAGAAAGTGGCCAATGAAGTGATAATGCTAACATTTTTAAACATCAATATCTAAATGTAGATATGTATTATAGATATGTTTTAGAAATGTAGATATGTAGATCGTCTGCAATGCACGGGTCTAAAATTATGCAGACGGTAGCGAACCTGCCTTCGTAGGAGCGCCATAAACACGACACATTGACCCCGTTTTTTAGTCTTTTGGTGGACACACTTCGGCTTCATTATCATTCTTGGGACTTCATGGGTTTCAATTTGTGTTTTTTGTTTGTGTATGTGGATTAAAGCCTCATTTTTCATGATACTCCTGTTGGAGACGCGTCTTTAAAGGACCATAGTAGAAGCGCCATAAACCGGGCACATTTGCATCCGTTCTTTGGATTCTTTTGGTAGATACACCTCGGAATCATAAAGCATGATTCATTGTTTAAGGTTTGTGTTTTATGTTTATCTGTGCATTTTTCCACCTGTTGGTGTGGACCTGGCTTTATATTTTTAAAGTTTCACTTCAGTATCCAAAGGTTTAAATACCAATTAGTTCATGTTTTCTGTATTACTTAATTGACAAAACATAAACACTATTAACGCAGAAGTTATTGAATTTTATCGGGTTTTTTTTTCTTCAAACGTTTTCAACAAATCTAATTGTGCAGAGACAGTAGTCCAGGTATATAGGTTGTTACTTGTGTGAGAGACTGGTAATTTAGGGGATTGGGTGAGGGGGGAGACTGGTCTGTCAGAAATACAGTTACCTAAGAATTACCTGGAAAATATAAAGAGATCCTTTACGGTGATCATTAGTGTTTTTTATGATCTCATTTTTTTCTGTTGGAGTCCACTGACCCTCCGAGGCTTTTTCGGCGTGTATACCCAGTAACTGAATAGTTATTACGCTATTGTTATAAGGGTAACTTCAATTTGTAGTAAACTACAATGTAGTAGCAATAGTTGGACCATTGAGAAGCTTGTATTAGCCCGATGGTGAGTGACGTTTCTCAGGTGCTCGAATCACTACCTAAAATGCTATAGGTACGAGTAGTTAAGACCAGTTTTTTCCCCTATATTTTACGAATAAAAAAAAACACATCGTATTTGGACATGGGACCTAACAAACTGCTTGGGAACGAGAAAAGTATCTGATGCTCGGAATGCTCATAAAAGCGATTTCTGAGCACTTTGTTTGACCGAATGAAAGTGTTTCAAATGTCCGAGAGAATGCATCTTCCCACCATATGTCCACTTTCACTATACCTTTGTTGGTTCACAACCCTTGTTTTATGGTTTTAAACTGGTTTACCTGAAATTGGCCTGATTTGACCATGTCTACCCATGGGACCTTTGCCTTTATTGTACTGAATCTTTTCTTTTTTTTTCCAAACAAAACACTTTCTCACACTTTCCCCTACAAATTTTCGGAAATCATTTTTTAAACTTCATCGGATGCCTAGCCAATTTTTTTCTGGTGTTTTCTGGAAAACCAATGAATATCCAATCCATATGGTCCAATTATTTTTATGCATTTTAGAGGCCCTAAAATAGAAAAAAAATCTTATCTGAACCGTGCTCCTGATCCAAATAACACAATGCAGAATTCCATATAATTTTTGTTCAATTTAACATTGAATCAGAACTTTAAAAACTGATATAATATCTACAGGGAGGCCACAAAAGAGGAATTTTCTTCAAAAATTCGTAACTTTTTTGTTTTTTAATTAAAGTAAATCCAATTTAGCACAAATATAGGCAACAAACGTACCAACAAAACTGCTATTTCAATTTGTATTCAAAGTGTCCTTCATCCGCTGCAACAGTTAGTTGCGCCATTGATCAATTGACGAGTCGATTACTGTTTGATCAAGTTCAACCCGAGCGGCCAGAATTCGGCGCCTTAACTCTTTGGCATCACACATCTTTATTCGATGCACAATTTGCAATAAATTCACCAAGATTTTCGACATTTTCGGATTTGTTTGTGTTCCAGCAAGATGGTCACCAGCGCACATATTGCCTATATTTGTGCAAAATTAGATTTACTTTGATTAAAAAAGTTACGAGTTTACGAAAAAGGTTCCTCTGTTTTGGGGCCACCCTGTAAAGGCCAACATCGAAATTCTTAAATTATTATACTCAAATTGAAGTTGTTTTTTCGTTTTTAAAATAAAGAGACAGCAGTGTTTATAAAAATGCTATATTTTAATTGTTATTTTACTCACGATTCGTCATACGGGTTGCGAGAAATTTCTGAATGAAATTTTTTATATGCTGTTATGTACTATGTTTCCCAAATTAGCCGAGTGTTATTACAAGCCGTTAAAATGCATGATTTCATAATAATGGAATGATATACTAATACTATTAACCTTCAAATGTCTTTGTCCTAATAACGAACAGAAACAACAACATCATCAGTTATTAAATAGTAAGTGTGTGTGATACGAGTCTTAAATATCTATAAATTACACGAGTCAAATTCACCACCTGGTCTGATGCGGATGGATGTTGTTCTAGACCAATCTGTTTACCAAATATTCCAACATCCGGTATAGTTGTTGGTTACATGTTGTTTAGTTCATTGCTGTTAGGGTTATTTGGGTTTTTGCCCCTTTACCACATGGCATTTCAATGCTGACAACTGAGTACTAAGTTGAAATTAAACCGTAAACATAATGTAGTGACATTACTATGTATTAGACAAATTAATCATGGCGTCGTCCAGACATTCACCTTTCATGCACGAGATGTGACAAAACTTTAAAAGTGACCAAGTTGTAACATTGACACTGGACCCTTATTTTATATCTCTAGTCTTCATCGATTGCTCTAAGCTTTTTAAAAAAACAGTGAATTTTTAAAGTTAGGGGCCATTCAAAAAGGACGTCCCCGGAATTGTTTCAAAAATTGATCCCCGTCCTACCCCCTGTCCACATGGTGTCCATTTCACCCAGACTATCCCTCCCCCTCCCCTCTCATAGACGTCCTTAGTGTTTTGTGAAAGGTAGGGTGTCCAGAAAATGCCCATCCTATTAATTTCCAAACACCAGTCTCACTGCCATTTCCATGACATTTTTCCAGAACTGAATTTTCCTGACCTCGAACGGAAATACCAGCAAAAAATTAGTGTTTAACACAAAGTTGGCATAAATACCGACTTTCTCGAGGTTTTAAAAGTCCAAGTACATTTGGGACTTGGGACACATTTCGTTCGGTGTCCATTTCCCCTTTCACTGACCTTTAAAACTCAAATAAACATAAAATCCAAAAACTGAAAAATATCATCATCCCCCTCCCTCCCCCCTGGCCACATGGTGGCCACATGTCTGCCGAACCCCATCCCCCCTCCCTCCTCTTGAGGATGTCCTTTTTGAATAACCCCTAACACCTGATTAGCTTTGATAATACCTTAGAGGCCCTTCGTGAAGGACGTCCCCGAAATTCTTTAAAAAATTGACCCCGGTCCCCTACTCCATGTCAACACGGTGCCCATTTTAGCCCAGACCTTCCTCCCCCCTCCCCCCCATCCCTTCCCTTACTTTTTTTTTTAAGTAGGGTGTCCAGAAAATTTGTTGGAACATACAAAGGCCCATTCCCTTTTCACTGACCTTTAAAACTCAAACAGAAAATCAAAAAACTGAAAAATGCCATCATTAACGGACGTCCATAATGGCTTACCCCTCCCCCCTGTCCGCATGCCAGCAGGCCCCCCTCAACCCCTGTTTAGGACGTCCTTTTTGAATGGCCCCTCATTGGTCATCATTATAGGAGATCGAGGTAATCAAACAAATTGAAATTGTATAAATATATGGAAGTTTTTTGCGACTTTTGCCCAGTGGGTTCAGTAATTCAAAACATAATTTCATCTTAAATTAAATGTTGACGCAATGTGTGAATTATATCGTGACGTTGTTTTGCCAAGCATGTCTTTTCTGGTCCAATAAATCACACGACACACTTGTCGAGGTGATGAAAAACTGGTATGCAAACAATCCCACACTCCGCCTATTGCACATCTCGATGAATGCAATGGCAATGCGTGACAATTTTTGTCAAAAATAATATTAATTACAAAATAATAATAAAAATTCACTCGTGGGTCTTCGCATAAAATAAAACGTGGGCAGGCACATGTTATTCGTGAATGCCAAAATGAAAACGTTTCGTGCAAATCATGACGAATTTAGTTTGCTCTGAAGAGGTTTCCTGCTAAATTGGCCAAGTTGAATCGAGCTATTTTTATACGAAAACATTGCTTCGCTATCGAATTAATGATTTCGAAATATTCATGCCCTATACGTTATCAGCGATTACTCGGTGCATGTGTTGAAATGTATGATTGAAAGATCGTATTTTTCAATGTTTTACTGAGTCATAAAAATGTAGAACCCAATAAAAAAACATCACAACTTCGTGAAAAATGCTTCGATTTAAATGAAATTTGGCACTTACATAGAACAATAGTGTAGGAACAAAAATGAATTATAAAATGTGCTGAAAATGTTCACTGGTAGCCTTTACACAAGCCCGGAGTCTAACGCGCCATTCTTTGATTGACGAATCGATTATACGCTGTTCGAGTTCAATCCAAGTTTTCTTAATTCGTGGTTTCGAGTCTTCGATATTATTAATCTACGATTTGTAAATCTTTTCCTGGGGAACTCCCCAAATGTTGTAGTCCACTGGATTCGAGTCCGAACTGTTTGGTGGCCAGTGGATGGGTTTGATGAACTGTGGCGTTTCCCGTTGCAGCAGTTCAACTGTTTCTCCAGCACAGTCTTGTTGAAAAATGTAAAAATCCGAGATTTGTCTCAAGTCCGGAACAAGCTTTTTGTTTCTACACTATTCTTCTATGTATTTGCCAAATTTCATCTAAATCGAAAAATTTTCATCAAGTTGTGATGGTTTTTATTTGGGTTCTACGTTTTTATGACTCAATTTCACTCGTGTTAATTATCCAATTTCTTTTCTGTCCATATGCATGCGCATATTTTCAATTTGTCTACCCTAAATAGACAATGAGATAAAATACCAAAATTGGCCATACATGTACAGTGGAACCCTGATTCTACGTTTTTCATAGGACCAGGGGTAAAAAACGTACGAAACAAGAAAACGTTAAATTGGGGTTACAAATAATTTAAGGATATTGTTCAAAAATTGATTATTTTTCACATTCCCCTCTTTTCAAAAGTTTATTCG
>JAQGBW010000888.1:0-32301 GCA_034698625.1 Julus scanicus | reverse complement strand
TTGACTGAACAATAGAAAACCATAGAAAACAATTGAAACCAATAGAAAACAATGTTCCAAATAACAATAGAAATCTCTATTGTTTTTTTTCACCAGGGTAGCACTTTTTAATAATTTGGATTTATGAATATGGACAGAGAATATTAACATAATTTATGTTTTTAATAAATAATATAGAAATTTGATAAGTAGTACATTATTGGTACATTATATTCCTTTTTAGAATATGGTCTTTGTGTATTTATATCCTAATTTTGTGAATATCGACAACGAAACTTAAACTGAACAAAAAATATATTTAAAATTGTTTTTCAAAAATACGATTCCTTCCAATAAAACAGAGGGAATATTTTATAAAATCTTGTGCGGTATACAGTGGAACCTCGGTTTGCGAACAAATCGGTTTACGAACACGTGTTGTTTCGCTTTACGAACGATGTTTCAGTTTACGAACTCATTTCTCAGGACCACCAATCGAAGGTCCGAGGTTCTGCAATTGTTTTACTAGTTTCAGCAGGACATCTTTGTTACGGATAACTTTTACTAAATATACATGTCATCAAAATTTACATTTTTACAACAAAATTACAAATTTACAAAAATTGACACAAAATACAACATTTGTCTCACACATTGTACTCGCATTTGTCTAAAAAATTGAAATACACAAAATGTTTATAGTTTTCTTCTAAAGAAGATATTATTCAGATTAATTTCAATGCATTTCATAATTATCTTTTCTTTTAAACCATGGGGACAGTAAACTATATCCTCAGAACTTATTAAGCCATTTTTCCTACAAATTTCTTCTCAAGTTCGTGAGATTTTGCAAATATAAACACTATTGATGATTGCATCCTCCATCATTGTAGGTCGTTGCGCGTTCTATTACACTTAAAAGTTGCAAATACGAGTCGTGAAAGCAAAGCAGATGATGTATAGCTCCATCAAAACAAATAATATTTAATATTTAGTAAGTCGGGCTAATTGCGAGCCTATCTCAATTCACACTTAAGAGAGGGAATCGTTTCAAAACGTTCTCGATGATGAATTGCCAGCAACAAAAATGGCGTCGTTGACATTGTCCCACATTGTCCGAGCACAGAAATGTATGTGGGTGGTTCGAATATTAAAAAAAAAGGCAATTCAAGTGCTTAAAAACGACAAACAAGTGTAGTAAATCACCAGTACGTCCCCCCACTTGAAAGCAAATTCCACGAAACCCCCCAAAATGTAGGGAGCTGTGTCCAGACAGCAGACTCCCATTGATAAGGGTTAGAGGGCTGCTTTTGCACCCTGGCTCCAATTCAAACTTCAAATTGTAATGAAATACGATGCCGAGCCACGCTTAATGCAGCTTAATAGGACCCAGTCGTAATTAGTCCTCTCAATTCCAAATATGAAAATATTTGCATTTAGGCTTAAGGAACAAAAATGAAGTTAGGATGCACAAACCTACACAAGATGATCTAACGAGTGGTTGAGTCACATTGAATGTTTTAAAACTCCCACTATACATATATATATATATATATATATATATAGCTTCAATATGCAATTTGCACTAAGTATACTGTGTAATACAGTATAAATGTCCACCCAAATATATATACTTTATACTATTGTGAATCTAGTGCAAAGTGTTTAAAATATTTTTTTATTTCTAAAATAATAAAAATAATTGAAATTAATCTATACTATATTGTCTCATTCCTCCTGCGCGCAGGAGGATTGGGACACTGTTTTTAAAACGAAAATACGAAGGATCGCTAAATAATTTTTTTTTAATGTATTTGCAATAATAAGAACACACTTTACCTTTTAGCAAGATTTGTTTACGGAAACTAACAAACTAGTGAAAAGAAACTAACATCGATGCAAAATGTGTATATTTCCCGCAATTTTGATCTTCCTCCAAACCGAAAAGGTGGAAGAAGCTTCAGAATGACATCAACTCTTGTAGCCATGTTTATGACTCGTGTATCAGTAAATTTAAAACTCACGGTATTCTCCTTTCTTCGAAAAAAACACATTTCAGCTTCTTCGAGTTCATACACACATTATTTTTCTTGGCAAATCTCATCGACACAAAATCACCAGCTCTATAACATCAAACCAAAAATGAACTGTTTTGCACGTGCTTAAAAACTCCTGCACGTGCTAAAAATCTAAAAGCAAAAATGCATTGAATTCCAGCAACAGGGACTGTTTCATTCCTCCTGCACTATTTTGTCCCATTCCTCCTGCCACTAGGTTTTTGTCGCAAACACACCTTAGGATTAAAAGGACCTGGCAGATTGGTGCGAAACATCTAATAATATCATAACCATCCTAAGTACTATTAATGTACTTAATTTGAAAACGTTTCCTCTATAAACAATATACTTTTAGAAGAGTTTAAAATCTGAAGTAAAAACGTACTTTTTGGTAGTGAAATCACACTTTTCCTTCCCATATTATATTGTTTCATCAGAAGTCCACCATTTTACACAATTTTGTTATATTAGTATTAGGAGCTGAAAATGAAATAATATCCATCATTATATGTTATCTCTTTTCCACCCCCACCCAAAATTCTGCAGCACATACGTGGGCCTTTCTCGACACATTTTGATTAAACAATATACAGTATTGAATAATACATTATTAATTAAGCTGATGTATTTTATATAAATACTTATATTATTGTGAAAATGCACAAATTCATATAGCCACGTGGTTTTAAGATGTAGTCCGTAGTCAACTGACCCGCCAGAAAGGTGTTAAAGGGCACTCACATCGAAATTGTGAATACAGACAGGTATAATTGTTGGTTGTCAAAACCTGGTGATCTTGAGCTCTAATTACTTGTTGAATTTATACTGACGTCTTTATGCCTCAGTCTAATTTTGAGGAAGAAAAAGCCGGATGCCGGTATATTTCTATTATTATAATAATTGCTTAATCTGTCTGTAATAGTTATACTCTTAAACTTGGCAATTTTGAAACAAGCCTAATTGTTTGTGTTCGAATTGTATATTTGCTGTTTTTAGCAAAGACCATGAAGTCATGAACAGATGGAATAAGTCAAATAGGTGATGCCTTTTTTTTTTGCATGATGGTACCAAAGCTTAAATCCAGCCCCTGAAGTTCCAATTTAAAAAATTACGTTATAGTTTGTAGAAACTCAACCGTGTCCAAAGTTTATTTCACCATCTTGAAACTGTCATTGTTGAAGCAGAGTAGTAATTATAGGCTTTCAACAAGCAGTGATATATATCTCTAAGACCGTGATACCTGTTGCCACTTTGCTATTAGTCAATAAATAACTATACCAAGTGATACCGAAGCCATTTTTTGTATTTTACCATCAAATATAACCCACTGATTAATACAGTATAGGGAAGACCGGGGCACAGTGGTACAACGTCTTTATAAAATCAGGTTTTATCAGGAACCCAATGCTTTTGATTTGCAAAGAAGCTGTATATGCATCACTCTTTCTTAACCAAAATTTCGGCGATCTGACACAAGTATAGAAGAAAATATTTGCAGTTAAAAGTTTTTGTTGTTGAAAATTAATTACTCAACTCGCAAATGGATTTTTATTTTAGGTGTAATAATAAAACATTATAGTAATGCGCATGCAACTAACTTTAATCTTTCATAGCAAAAAAACTATAGTAGCTCTAAAACGATGACAAAATGTATAAAGCCCCTGAAGGCTTGTATATTACTGTGTTATTTTTTTTAAATACTACGAGTTAAATATTTTTTCTAAAAAAAATGAATTCTAAAAAGTGTACCCACTGTGCCCCGGTCTCCCTAACTGTGAAAGCGATATAGGAGATATTTATTTCGATGCATGCATGCAGGTAAATATTTTTGAACCGTATAATTCTGTTCATTTTCCAAGACCTGACATCCATTAGGGAATCTGGATATGCTTACAGTTTTCTACAGAAGTTCACGCGGGCTGTTACAGGACGATAAAAGTGCTTGGCCTGTGCCTTATTTATTTACTTCTTTTTTTTTCTTCTTTTACACGACCAGAAACGTGCTCTGTTTAGAGGATTGAATTTTTGATTTGATAAAAATAACGCTATCCAGACCCATTCCCTATCATGCCTAACAACAATGTTTACACATGTAAACGTGCCTACAAAAATGTATTTTTGGCTACCGGAACTGCTGAGAATAATAGCTAGAGCGCTCCAGTTTAAAACGCTTTGCGCTGTCTATTCTTTATTTTACGACATGCCGTATCCTGTCTTGTGTCAAAACGCGATGTGGTTTGTTCATTGTCACGAATAATATGGCGTAACGGTTCGTAATTGTGTTTGCACATCGCTCGTGTTTTTTGTGCTAATCATAACTGTACTACTTGAGCGAACATATAGTTCTGTAGTTACAATATATAAACATCACTTCTCTGAAATACAAATCTCAGAAAACGAAAAGAATATCGCAGTTAGTATACTTGTGACGTCACAGTCACGTGCATTTTTACGAATATGCTCGTGCTGTTCGTAATCTCGTGCACGTGCTGTTCTTTATCTCGTGCTTTTTGGAATTTCATTGTTCTTTGTTTCGAATTAAATTAGAATTTGAATTCAGTTCAGTTTCTCTTCACTTTTTGAACTTTAATAAGATAGTTCACATAAAACGTTTTGTTGAATACAGCTTATTTGTAAGTTTTTACAACATCCAAATACATTTATAGTGGCATCGCAGGTCATACGCGTAGATCTAGGCCGTGTATATGAAGTACAGATCCCCCACGAAATCCAAAAAAATACAAATTTCAACCCGAATCCGACAATTTTTCGCGATTTTTGCAAGGTAAAAAAGCAATTTGGCTAATTACTAGGCACCATAAATATTTTACGTTTTTTATGGTTTGGGTGCACTCAACATACATTTCCGTATCCACAATTACACACTATTTTGGGCGGAAATGGCAACTCATCTGAATTTAATTAAATTATTTGATATCACAACAAGTGACAATTTCATCGAACAGTTGCAAAATTGGGGACTCATTCCGACCAAACCACACTACAAGTGCCCCAATTGTAGTAATTAATGCTCTTCATTTGGTTGAATATACCGCAGACATGTAAGTTATTTAATGTTAGGTTAGGTTATAGGTATAGGTACATACTTTTGATTGAAATTTTATTTGAATAAAGTGTTTCTGCGCTTTTATTTTAATCAATAATTACTTTATTATGAATAAATAAATGATTTGAACATAAATAACGTCATTTAATTAATGGTGCCTAAAATAGCAAAAGGCCAGCAATTTTTCTATGGTAAAAACGCAATTTTTATATGCTAAAAACGTAATTTTTCTATATGTTAAAAAAAAGCAATTTTTCTATGCTAAAACGTAATTTTTCTATGCTAAAAAAGCAATTTTTCTATTGTAAAAACGTACTTTTTCTATGAACCAAAAATGCAATTTTTCTATGTTAAAAAAGCAATTTTTCTATGGTAAAAACGTAATTTTTCTAATGTAAAAACGAGGACCATATATATAGTGGACCATATCCCCCCCGAAATGTGAACACATATGTAGCATAATGTCGAATCTATACTCGTTGTGTCAAAATTCCCATTTGTCGGTTAGTTAGGTCTAATCCCATGAAAAACTGCATGCAGTTTTTTTCCCTTCTATATCCCCTGCTATCCATGCTTAAAATGTATCTATTTGGAAGCGTCATTATTTCGCATTACACGCGGAACCTAATTGCGAATTCCAACAAAAAGCGTTCTGGCAAGGATCACGAATAATTAGAGTTGATTTTTTGAATGGGAAGATCTCAATTTATAACTATATTGTCCTATGATTTATTTCCTATTTTATACGCGTGCTGTCTGTACATTCAGATAGCAGTACCAGACACTGACGAAATTGTGACAGTTATACGTAGTACAAGAACATAAATAAAAATCCAATTTTGATAATTGCATCGTGTGAAAGTGAAAATAGTCTCTTCTATGATAATGAAGGCCCTAATGGATTTCATTCGTGAGCGTGAAAATAAGATGCATGGGATTACCGATAACATCTTATTATGGTCCATTTTAATCTCGGATGGAAACCAATTAAAAATTAAAAGTTAATCGCAACAATGCCCGGATGCACAAATCTCCGGTTAAGATTACTGAATGACGGTGCAATAGACATTATGCGGAGTGACGTCACCGATTGCATCACGTGGACAGATAAAAAGTTATCTCTAGTTCTGGACTAGAGGAAGGATAAGCAATGGCTCGAGTGGATTATAGTCACGTGATGGGATTGGATGAAGAATCCAGTAATCACTTAACCCAAAACGCTGTTTGAGGCGCTTTTTCACCACTTTATTGAAGTGATAACGTTAATTAAACAGACCCCTCGCACGTGTAGTGGCGTGTGAGGGGTTAATGCATTGTGCCTGTACATACTTTGCATATTTGGGGGCTTTTTTTTTTCTTCTATGGCAAGCTGCACAATAATGCTGATAACTATCAGGATCCCACACACATGCATGCATGCTTGGGACCATTTGGAAATTGAACACCACCCACAGAGTTGCATATTTGATGCGCTATAAGCCCTTAAACCACAAAAGGACGCAGCGTGGTTTTTTTACTAACAAAAACTATCCTGAAACTGAGAATCTTGGGGTCATTTTTATTGATATTTTGAACATTTGGATGGTCCCACTAACCTGTGTAATTGATCATCAAACGTTGTTTCCATAGCCCTGTATATAATACAATGAATTATCTTAACTGACTTTAACATTAACAATTAAGCCTGTGGCGTCACAGTCACGTGCATTTTTTTGAAGATGCACGTGCTGTTCTTAATTTCGCGCACATGCTGTTCTAAATCTCGTGCACATGCAGTTATAAATCTCATGCACGTGCTGTTCTTAATCTCGCGCACGTGCTGTTCTTAATCTCGTGCTTTTTGGAATTCCATTGTTCTTTGCTTGGAATGATAAATTAATTGGAATTCAGACCAGTTCAGCTTCTCTTCACTTAAAACAACCAAAAGCCTGTAAGTAGATTTCTGGGATCAAATGTTTATAGAATAAATATTCTTGCTGTTGTCGAGATTATATAAAATGCACCCAGATTTTCACATATAGGATTAAATTTCTTACTTGACATTTTATACCTGAAATACAGTAAGGGGCAAGTTGCCTAAAGTAAGGCAAACATTGTTAGCTTCGATGCATTGCGCTGAAAATAACATTTTTCATTTTCATTGAATTTCTAAGTATTTGTTTAGCATATTCTACTATTATAAATATTTGGAAAAACACCATTTGTGTTGTATTACTTACTTTATTTAAATATACAGTAATAGGCCAGTTTCGTGATCTGATGAATGTTATAAAGTATTACTCTGAAAAAGGGTTGTAGCTTTGGATACTTTGCAAAAATTCCGTGCACCCACCCGTTGACGTCGAAAATCGTTTGCACGTGCGTTTAAAAGATCCTCGGGCTCAGCAGGCCTATTTAGATGCACTTTAACGCGCATTATATCGCCACGTGCATTTGCGGGCAATTTTGAATTATGGTAATTTGATGAGGGAGGGTGGAGTTGGATGGGGCTCATGCGGCGCCTGCGTTGCAAATAAGATGGATGAGACAAGTACACGAGCCACCCAGACGATTAACGGAGGCGTTATAATGGACCGGTAATCTAATCAAGAGCGGGTTAGGCGCACCATTAACGCTCGCGTGCGCAACGCAATTACGAAAACAAGAAAAATGGCGAAGGCACTGCAATGGGAAGAGAGGCCCTTTTCACATGCACATATACGCCTTTTTAACGTCAGAGGCAATGCACGTGTTAGCAATTTCGAACAAAATAACAAATATATGCTATTTGGATTTACCCAAAAAGGAAGTTCTCAAGTTTTCCAGTTCTTATCCCTTTCAATACCGGATTTATATAAAGCCATAAAAATATTTTTTTTGTTGATAAAATGATGAAGGGACATCATTATTTTTAATCATGAAATTTTAATCGTTTTAATGAATAATAAAAAAAATACAGTGGAACCTCGGTTTACGAATACTACATGTTGTTTCGCTTTACGAACGTTGCTTCAGTTCACGAAGACATTTCTCTGGACCACCGATCAAAGGTCCGAGTTTCTGAAATTGTTTCACTAGTTTCAGCAGAACATCTTTGTTACGGATAAGTTTTACTAAATACAAAAAACATAAAAAATGTGTTATAATTTCCTAGTATTTATAAATTAAAATTGATATTAGTTTCGAGGATATAGCCTCAATTGCAACTATGGAAAAAGTTCTGTCTCTTGTTTTCTCCACGCCAATTGCAGATGCAATGGATGAGAATCCATCGATGACGTCGATTTTAGACTTAAATCATATGATTAACAACAGAATTGAGTAGAATAATACACATTTTTCTAATGGAAACAATGTTTGTTCAAGTAAATTTCTTAAACAGAATGTGCGAAGGAAGTTGATTCGCAGCAACGTCAGCATGACGACATCACGTGGTTTGTCTTTATTTCCTATAATGTTGGAAATCATTGATGTATATATTAAACTGCTTTCTTCTAGTATTACTCTTATATTTATTTCCTTCCTGTATTATTTCCACACATTAAGCCATAACATGTTTAAAAACATTCTAGGACAAAGAACGCATTATTTGGATTTACATACATTAATTGCAATAGAAAAAAATTGATTCGGTCAACGAACTTTTCGGTTTGCGAACAGGGTCGAGGAACGGATTAAGTTCGTAAATCGAGGTTCCACTGTTGTATAAATTCTCTATTCTCTGTAACAGTAAATGAAAAAAGTCAAATGAGATTCAATAAATAGATTTTTAATTCCACGAATCCAACTCGGACAGAATACATTCACGCATCTTTGGCTCAATTAAAGGTTAATCGGAAATATGTTTTGCTCGGTCTTTTATTTGTCCAACTCCGTCAGCACCAAAGCCTAATTCACACCCTGCACCATAAAACAAGTTTTGAGGGTTGGACACATTGTAAGGTAACAAAGCATCTGACTCTTGGCTATAACAAATGGAAAAGGTCTTATAAGATATTCTATATGTTGTGACGTATACAATGATATGCAAGCTATTGTTTTCGTATCATATACTTAGTTGCAGTATTTCTAAAAGGTGTGAGACGGATATCAGAGGCGAATCCAGGTTCATATAGGGTCTGCCCTGGTGAAGAAAACAATAGAAACCAATAGAGATTTTTATTGTTATTTCGACACTTTATTGATTTTAATTGTTTTCTATGGTTCATGCATTGACTTCTATTGACTTCTATGGTTTAGCTAAACAATAGAAAACAATAGATAACCTGGTTTAGCTGTTTTGACTTCTATGGTTTAGCTGTATTGACTGAACAATAGAAAACAATAGAGAATAAAAAAAAAACAATTGAAATCAATACAACCAATATAAATTTTCTATTGATACCAATAGAAAACAACTTTCCAAATAACAATAGATATCTATTTTTTTTACCAGGGCGTACCACCATTTACTCTCTAGGACACCAATAAAGGAAAATATGTTACTTATATTCAAGATATGATTTTTATGAACACAATCTGTCAAAATTTATTATTTATGACAGTTTAAGGAAGAATTTGTTTTTATTAACCGCTTCAAAAAATAAATAAATTATAAAATATGAAATGCCCTAAGAGGGTTATTTTGAAAAGGCCCCAGACTGGGTGTGGGGCCTCATCTAAAAATTCTTGCATCCGCCCCTGATGTGAACTCGAAAACAAGACCAAACATGAAAGAATTGGGCGTTAATATCCTGTATGTATACACGACATGTACAAACATAGAACAGACATAAAATATACAATGTCACGACAATTAAAAAACATACAATATACACGAAACAAGAGTTGGCATGGGGTAATTATTTGACAAAATCAGTATAAAGTTATGACAACAAATTATTACAACATTCTCATTGGAACTCTTATGACATCATCAGCAACACTTTTATTATAAGATTGTTTTTTTTTTATATGGTGTGACATCATTTTTTCCCGTCTGTTATAATGACGTCACACTTATCATATACTCATATTAGAATGACTCGCAACATTTCCCTCGGACACATTGCAACTTTTCGATAAATTTTAAATTCCCCATTAATAGACAACGTGTAAATATTTGAGAAATGCAACTAATTCATCATTACTTGATTACCCTTCAAGCAGCCACGTTCCTTTTTCCTCCATTTTGAAAGCCCAGGAGGCTGATTATGTCAATTTTGAACAATTTCAGCATAGGGCTTATGCATGCAGTGTCAATGTTGTATTATGCAGACTGAAATCGTATTATGGATCTTGTCCGTATGACCCTCCTCTGGGTTTTATCTGCTTTTTGCAAGATGATTTTTCGGCGAATTTCGGTAAACCTTTTTTTTTTTTAAGGATCATATAAAACGACGCACTTTGAAACTTGCAACTTTTGAGTCCTATTAATAGAGGATAAGTTTTGGTTTCGCCAACTTAGGATCAAACGAAATTACAGAAAGATACATCCATAGTGTTTATTGATGATGACCTCACTCGACTTTTGACCTTAATGGCGTCCTTATTAATTGCACCTCACTCGTTGCTGAGATCGAGGGCAGGCTAATCTCACACTCAACTGATGAATGATGAGAATAGGCCTACGACAGCTGCAAAACGTGGGATAAATAGGAAACTTTTCAAAGGAAAAAATCCTTCCGAGTATTTGTAATATCGCAAGTGGTTCGCAGAAAAAAACAAGTTTTGGTAAACTGATTCTGTAATTCAAAATTCGTCCAGGTGTATAAGTTTTGAAAAAAAAATTAAGTTAAATTTCCTGGATGGAACATGGTTGGGAAGATTTTAGATTTTACACCCTTGTAGAACCTTGTAGAACTTAAACCTGGGATGGAAAATTTTTCGAAATTTTCACTAAAATGCATTCCGGATAATCGGACCACTGGATGTTAGGAGCGAATGCATGAGGACCTAATTATATGCGAAAATTAAGTGTGGAAAATTTAACATGCATATGCAAGTAAACTGCATATGGGAAATATGATATATGGGCATGTAGGCCCTTGTATGACTTTTTAGTCTACAATTTATCATACACACTGTAAAAACCGAAGTCTTAATTTAAGACCTTTTTCCTGTCAATTCGTGTAGACAAAATTAAGACTTTTTTTATTTTTTTTAAATAAAGCTATTTACTTAGCTTTTTTAAAAAATAAGACACTTTGTTTCTTATTTTAAAAATAAAACACTTTGCGTCTTATTTTTTAAAAAAAAAAGATACGCAAAGTCTTGATTTTGTCTAAAAGTATTGACACGAAAAAAATCTTTAAACTGGACTTCGGTTTTTACAGTGCATGCATACCAATTAATACTTTCAGATAGTCTGCAAAATGAGAATATCATGTACTATGTTATATTGGATATAATATGGCCCTAGATCATTTTTCCACCTTGGAGGGGTTTAATTAAGGCGGGGCTAAACACTTTACCTGCCATGTAATTTTTTTTTTCAAACACAGATTTGGGCAAAGTAATACAAATATGCACAATAAAAAATTGTATTATGATCAACCATATTAATTAAATGAACCAAATAGATCAATTTTTTTTAAATTACCCTGTAGCTTTTTTTAAAAAAAAGTTTTTTGAAAACGTGTGTAGTTCATTATTTTGATTTGAGGAGGCAGCACTTGTCTTACGATTCATCAGTGAAAGTTGAAAAATCCATTTATTTTAGGCATTTCACTGAAAATTATCAGGTAATAACTTTTCTACATGATAGTTCATACTCTATTTAATATTAAATTGCAAAAATATATTTTGAAATTTGTATGTTTTTTTCGAATTCTGTGTTTGAAAAAAATACATTGCAGGTATAGGGTTTGTGGACCACCTTAATGGGACCCAATAGAATTATCTAGATGGGCATTTTACGTTCCCTCACATGGTTCCATTATCCGGAATACATTATACTCGAAAACATTAGAAATTGTGTCATATCTGGTTAGGGTTTTTGAACCACGAATTTGCAGATTGTAAAAAGAAGCAGTTAGTAAGTCAGATCACAGCAAGAGCTAAGGTCTGCTCTGGTTTAGGTTTTTTTTGGAGGGATCCTGAGTGCCCGCTTGAGAAGTAAATTGGGCTATATTGGCCATTAATTGAACGACACGCGTTTGGGGGGTCATTGGGCCACTCTCGCTTTTTGGATGACGACCGACAATGGCAGTTGGGCGCGTGTCATGGCCACCGTGCATTGTGTGGGCCCCCAGGACCTCCTCCGCCACGGGGTGACGGCACTACCTCCGGCCGCGGGTCGAGACCCCTCACACCCTGGAGTGCGAGACCCCTGCTGCAACCCAGCTGCATCGCGACTCCATTTTCTTGTCCTTGTACATGGTGCTGACCAGCGACCATTTTCTTTATTGTTTTAATTCCAGCGCCCACACGTGTTGGGGCCACCCGGTCCTGCCCTTGGATTTTTTCTCGATTATGGCGGTGCCCAGAAGATTGGCCTGCAACAAATAAACAAAAATGTTAGCATTTTAAACGAACTCATAATTTGACGCATATTATAGAGAATTGGGTCGAAGACTCGAAGTACCCACGTTTGCATGGACCGTTTTAGGGGAAAAATCATGCGCATAACATTAGGGAACAAATTTACCACCCTGTATGCCATGTGGCTTTTTATACTGACGGAATAGGGTACTGAGTTGGTAATAGGGACCAAAAGAAATATTTGAGGTCGTAAAAGACGTAAACATTTACGGGGAAAGCCCTATGCATGGGATAGAAATTAAAGAGGGGAAGGAGGGGGTAGGGGAAAGCAGGTCGCTGCCGATTTTTAGAGGTATTATCCCCGCTTTTGGAATACACACAAATGTGGACAAGAGTATTGAGTTTAAATAAATTGTATAACAGGTTATAACATCTATAAGGAACGACTGTTAATTTTATTTCATGCATCATGATTGTCAATGATTATCATGCATGTAAAAATTCATTGAAAAATATTTTTAAATTTAGTATAACGTAAAATGCATGTTTAAATGCAAATGCATTTGTAGCGATCAAGAGCTCCTGGATGTAAATTCCAAATCTTAATTCTTACCTTTAAATGTTCTTGACAAATGTCTAAAGCTTTTTTTATACTTTTAAAATTATTTATTTATGCTAATTTTCAGATAAGTAATACAAGAACTAAGCAGAAACGTCCTAACTTTCAAAAACGATCTTTTCAACTCAGGAAAAAACAGTCAAAATTCGTATTCTGGAATTTAGAACATCGAAATAGAAAGAAAAGAACTTTTGCATGTGCGACCTTCACGTGCTCTTGCACATGCAAAAGTTCTAAACCACGTGAATAACAACAACGATCTAATTAACAATTGTTTATGTTATCATAATCTTTAAATTAACATAGTATAGGCGCCCCTTCCAACATCCAGAAGTGAATTTAATCCTGAGGAATATTTATTACAATTTTTTTTATTACAATACCAAGATTTTTGTGGCTTATCATTATTTTTCCCAAAAATAATTTGTCAAATGTTTTTTATAGATAAAACCAAAGTGTAAAAAATTTAAATACAATGCACAAATACATCAACATTATGTTTCACTTTTAATGTTTAATAATCATTTTTTTAAAATTTGTGTACTATATTATGATCTTGACATGATCATAAACTTTTCTGGCATGACTATGATAAGCCACATTTAATAATAAATTGAGCTGCACATGACTAAGACACTATATTTTGGAATGGATCTTGATCAAAATAGAAACGGGATAAAAGCTTATCAGTATCAGTAGAGTATATGGCGTAGTTGCAGCTTATGTTAAAAATCTTAAATAATTTTTAATGATAATTTTTGCCTAAAGGATTTTTGGTAAACTGAAACTGCAAGAACATAAGCCACGAGTTATTTTATTCGTAACTTACTGAGCTTGAATGAGACTATTCCTCTTATTCTTTGTGGTAATTCACATCCTGGTCTGCATCATTTTCAAATATACTTAACTATTATTAATCTCGTCTAATATATCCCTAAAATCAAAATTTTCGCTCGTGATGCAACATGTTGTCATTATTACACGCCATCTTTGCTCGTGGCTTATCACGTTTTTTAGTAAAAAAAAAACACCTGTGATTTTCATATGGGCAACAAGATGATTATATGTATTGTAATTCAATCTAGAAGAAATTTAAGAAGGTAATCAACCAAATAGCTAGAAAAAGTGTGGCTTATCACATTGTTGCAATAAGCCCTTCAATTGTATGACAGGTTATATACAGCTTTAATATCTATAACGGCCGTCTGTTAATTTTATTTCATGCATCATGAATGTCAATGATTATCATGCATGTAACAATTCATTGAGCAATTTCCCAGAGTCAGTGGTTATAGCGTTGCTTTATCAAATTAGAATAAAAATACTATTCCTTAATCATACCTATTTCATTTTATCTACTTTTTTGGATAATCGGTATATCGAGGGAGAATTTAAGCCTCGCGACCTCTTAAAGACCCGTATATACGAGCGAAATATAATTCCGAATGTGTTTTTTTGTGCTGTATCCTCTGTTTTCAACCCTCACCATGTGGCATGTATGGAAATTTGATGTTTATTTGTGTTAAGACTCCGATATGATGAAGTTAACTGACTACACAAAGGCCGTAGAAATCAAGCCAAGTTTTGCCATTTAAGTTCGGTTATCCGAACTGTATTCTCAGTGTGCCACGAAGGGTCCGCGAGCATTTAGAAAGAGTACATTTCCATATAATCTTTTTTTAATAATCTAGTGGTAAGCCTTAAAATTGCACAGCTTTGTTCAGTGTACCACGAGCTGAAAAAATATTGAAATTTTTAAAAAAATATATGAATTTGTGCTGAAAATATTTAGTTCGGATAATGGAACTGAAGTCGAAGTGTCTCGAGTAGGTGGCCTGGCCCCTCTCTCTTATTTAATATTGCAAATATATGTGAAACGTATACAGTAGCTGCAAATACAAATGCGTAGTTTATAGAGTTATGAGCTGTAGAAACGAATGGCTCTAAATGAATGGCCGCCTCTGTTCTGATAATGGCCATTTTTGAAATTTTATGCACATGTGCGCGACTGCTATTAGGAAAAAGATGGCCGCGTTTATGGCGGAAAATGTTACTAGACTTTGTTTTGTTTATTGGAAATGGCGCGAAGGTAGAGCGTCGTTAACAAGTATACTATGGCCAAGACAGGGAAAAAAGCATGTTTTATCGAATAACATGAATTAGAGCATTTTCTAGAAATGTAAACTTAAAACTCCTCTTTGACTATCGGCATTTTTTTTTTAAAAGAAAAAATTGGTTATATTGCAATAGAGGAGGTCTACATTACAAAACGGCGCATGTGCCATGCATGAGCGCCTCTAGTGGCCAAATTTGCTATGGGGACAGCCCAGCGTCGTCCATATAGCATTTCCATTGATTTTGCTCTTTTATAGGAACGGATTTTTGTGATATTTGGGAAATTTAACGTAAGTTATTGAAATTTGAGAGTGGAAATTCCACTTTGAGAACGTGCAGGCCACGTGCAAACCATTTTATTTAAACAAAATGGCGTTTTATTTGAATGTCACCAGGTGTTTCACTTACATACATACAATAAATTTTTCTTATATATTTGAGTTTTTAGGGATCCTGTGGTATGAAATCTTGGAATTGACGTTCCTAAAATTGTTTTTACAACATGGAACACAACAATTCCTCTTCATAATGTTTGAAAACCCTTTTGGAGAGCGAAAAAACACGTGTAACTCAATAACACGTTTTTGGCCTGTCCCCCCAGGAAACGCCCTAAAACTACCACAGAGGGCGCTAAATGTATAATGTAGACCTACTCTATTTGTAACAACTCTCTTGCTCTACATGGATAACAGAAATTGTCATTAAAACATTTGTTTTATATAGATATTCACATCAGTTAACATTTAATTTTCTGATGAAATATAGTATTTTGTCAAGGTTTTTCAATCAGCTGACTGTAAAAGTCGGTACGCACCAACGACACATTCAGACACAAAAACATACACAAAAAGCCTCTGTATGTCCAGAAGTGTTTGTGGAACAATGTGTCGAAAACGGCCCTTTTCTGACACATTTTGATGTTTCCTGATGTGTCGTTTTGATCGCTCGAGAGGCGGTCTGGATCAAAGAAAAAAGTGTCAGAATATTTCCTACTAAGGCGCTTTTAATTTTGAAATATAGCCGCGAAATTTAATACTGTGTAATATACAGCCGGTGAAAAAAGCGCCGTGCCAGCTAATATAAAGCTCCGCCTTGTTTCAAGAAATGTGTCTTAGGTGCATACACTCGTGTTTTTTCCGTTTTTTTGACACAATTTTGAGACGCATGTTTCGAAAAATACGCTAGAAACTTTGTTTTAGTGTTTTTTGTGTAAGTGTATGTTTCGTTTAGTGCGTTCCGACCTTTAGAAAATTGGATTAAACAAAACTTCTATAATGTGCCATTACAATTTTAGTGCCATTTTGTGTACCGTGAGTTGAAAAAGGTTGAAAAACACTATACACTGGATTGCCCACTTCACGTTAAACAAACGTGTATTTAGCAGACTCTGAAAACAGAAAAGCTCTTGAAAAAACCCTTTATTCCCAAAATTTATGAGAATTTTATTATAGTGTTATTGTAACATAGTCCAACCTTACTAAACCGAAAATGTGGAGTCTGTCGGCGAAGTGGGACAGTTATTACATAAGTGTCATACAGTAATTGAGTACATTGATGTATTTGAGTAACCAGTAAAAGAAATTACTGAGTACAAGGAGTAATTTCAATACAAATGTATTCAAAACGTATGAGTACAATGCACTCGATTACTAAAATGTACGCACAATGGGTGATTACAAATATCCTCGAGTATTCACGTAATCTGAAATTGAGTACAATGTAGTACTCGAGTATAAATAGAAATATACTTTTAAGTAAGTAATTGAGTAATTTGAGTAACGAAAATGAATACATGAAATGAGGGTCATCCTAAAAGCTAACACGAATGTGCGACCTTCTGCATGATCCATTTGTTATCGAATGTTCTGTTCTTTTTTCCTTTTAATTATTAAGATTTTCCTTTATTTTGTGTTCTCATATTAATTTCGAATTTTTAAAATTGTAATTATTTCTGCTCGTAATAAAACCTACGGTGTTTAAAATAGTTCCCTGAACAATACTTTCGCAATCCGCCTTACTCGTAATCAGTAATCGGTACACATCGTACGAGTACCGATTACTGATTACAATACTATTCATATACTATGGAGTATGATTCCGCAGGTACTCGTAATCAGTACTTCTGCGGTATGAGTACATATATTTGCCCAAGTTTGATTACTCATTTCATATGACTACCGATTACACGTACTTAACTGAGTACCATTCCACTGTAATCGTAATCAGTACTCGTACTCATGAGTACAATTTGCCCAACACTTACCCCACAAAAAACATGAGCTTTTGGGAATTAGCATTCATGCAATCACTATTCTGTCACGCAGACTTTAAAAATCTGGTTAAGATTTGACAAAGAATCTTAAATAGGTTGTGAAACAAATATCCAGTTTTCAGCGTGAAATTTATATCGTTGACTAATGGTGTACAAAGAGGCTTTAAATAAGTATATTCGATGCTGATGTATGTCTGAATTGTTACAGATTCACCGTGGTGCGACCGCCGCGTGACATGTGACAAATGTGACAAAAGTGATGCCTATATCTCGAAAGTTCATTCGTAGCCTATTTAATAAGGCGACACTCGCACAAACACTCAGATTGTTAACTATATTTTTTTTTTATCCTGAAATGGTCGATTTTTTGTGAGCTTGTTTGAAAAGGTTGTCCCAGTTCAAAATGGCATCCAAATGGCCCATGTTTTATTCCACTCGACTGCATATAGACAGTTGGACGAGATAGCCTTTGTGTCACGGGTCGTCCCCAATGCCAATCATGAATTTTTGATGCTCTTTTCTAAACAAATTAGCAATAAAAAACAGCAAACTCTGAAATATGAGGCAATTTCCAAAGCTAAAGACAATACACCTCGCTATACGGCCTTTCGATATGACGACCTTTTTTAATTATGGCAATGTTTCGATTTACGGCCCACCAATGTTTCCTTATACGGCCAAAAAAATTGCTGTAATTAAAGAAGTTAGCCAAAAAATGTGAGAAGTTACCTCAATTTGAACAAACGAGGTCGGATTTGACTAATAATAAAACAACTTAAGGGCCATTCAAAAATTGTCACACCTAGGGGGTGGGTGGGTTGTTTGTTTTTTGTGACAATTGTGACCAAGGGGTGGGGGGGAGGCTTCGGTAATGTGACATCACGCAATCAAAATTTATTTCAAACGGTAAAAAATATGCGGTAAAATTGTTTTAAATTTTTTTAACATTTGAAATTTTGAATAGCAGTCGGGAAAAAAGATTTGGGTCCTGTAGTGACTTAAAACTTTCTTCCCGATAAAATTATAAAAGAATATAGAATTATTAAAAAATAATTGGGGGGAGGTGAAGAGTAATCGACGGGTTGTGACATCATTATGGATGGAGTGTAGTAAAATTTGTGACAATTGTGACAAAGGGGTGGGGTGTTTAAAGTGGCAAAAAAGTGAAAAAAGTGTGACATAATTTATGGATCACCCCTTATGGGTTTCACTTCCCTAATTTTTTATATAAAGTTAAAATATTCATACAGATAACAAGTTGTGAAACATGTTCTATGTTGGACCCATGTGTTTAACGTATGTTTAGGTCCATAGTTGGAATAGTGCATGTATGGATTAATAGTTCTGAATCGTCAATTAATCGTCGTTAAAAAAAACCCACGAATTTTATGGAGTTTTTCCTTTTAGAATTTTTTCCAAATATTCTTGATATAGGTGGGGTTTTTTGTGGTTTTTTCGAATAAAATAATACATATTCTATAATAGAGAATTCTTAGGCCCATACCACAGTTGCTCTACAAACTGCAGCTGCATCTCAAGCTTAAACTCAAACTTGAGAGCATCTCATATTTGGATGTATTGCCAGTCTTGAGCTCGTCTTCGTAATTTTTCTGTGCAAATCTGAAACTTGAGATGCAGCTCAGTCTCAAGCTCGAGCAACTGTGGTACAGGAGTTAAGTCTTGTACTTAGCATTAAGTAGTTAAAATCATTGCTAAATAAAACCTAAATTAATGAAATCATTTTTTTAAAAAACCTGCAATTAAATTGAGAAATTTAATTTAAAAAATATCACATCCCTGGCGGACGATTTGTACCACACGAAGACACATAATGTTCTTCATGTTCTAAATGTTCTTAAAATCATCTATAAAAAATAAGATTCTGTAAAATTTCGTAAGTCTTTTGTAATGTCCCCTCTTCCCCCTCCCAAAGTTTGAACCACTGAAGAATATAATCTTGTTGATATATCTTAGGATGATGCAAGGATAATTACAGCAGGGGAAAAACCGTGGTCATGTTAGTAAAAGGTAGTGTGAGAAGCAATGACTGCATACGATTAAGATAGTTGTAAAAAAGTATGCTTAATGTATCTGCAGGTTTGTTTTTAGTTTTCAGAGCTTCTGGTCTTTGCAATTTGTATCGTAACTCAATACGCGATGCCTGCGGGTCTGCAAAGGCTCAGGAAACTGGCCAATTTCTAAATGGTTTGACAAGTTTCTAACAATATTTACCTTTGCAACCAGGCTTGGAATGGCGTTTTTTTGTGCTATTAAAAACGTTAACCTATATATCTTTCTTCAAAAATATATGAAAAATAGGGAATTACAGGTATTAAAAGGGAATTTTGAATTGCGGAAACTGGCTACGCAACTCTGGTTAACCCTATGTTGGAATATTGTGCTCTTGTTTGGAACCCTCGCAGGATGGTTCATATTCAGGATATAGAGATGGTCCAGCGTAGGGCAGCCAGATTTGTTATGGGCAGTTATCAACATTCCGCGAGTGTGACAGAAATGCTTTACTCTCTAAATTGGGCCATGTTGAGGTCCAGACGCAAAAAGATATCTATGGGGTTATTCAAACGTTTTAATCTTTCTCTAAATTCGAATATATTAACGCCTAACGACCACTCAAAGAGGAGACATAATCACTCAAATCCTTTGACCCAGCTTCGTGCCCTAAGACGGATGCTTCCTATTGGTCCATTTTTTGCGTGCGATTAGACGATGGAATGGCCTACCTGGAGATTCTCCTGATTTAGTAAAAATTCAATCTAACAATGATGTCTAAGTCGCTACTGACTTAGGGTAGCATTCTCCTGAAATTGGGTACGACCCCCTCCCTACCATATATGGTATTTATTTGCTAACTGTAGGGTAATGTGTTGAATTTAATTGAATAGTAACGTCTATGATTGCTTATAATGCAATTGTACACCGATGGATTCTAACTTAACGATATTGTAGTTTGGAGGTATTTTTCCATGACAATAAGTTGAAGCAAAATGCTAATATGTTTACAGATAACATGCCACTGTTCTGGTGACAAAAACAATAGAAACCAATAGGGATTTCTATTGGTTTCTATTGTTATTTGGACACTTTATTAATGTTAATTGTTTTCTATGGTTCCTGTATTGACTTTTCTTGGCTGCTATTGAATTCTATGGTTTAGATGTATTGACTGAACAATAGAAACAATAGAAAACCATAGAAAACAATTGAAACCAATAGAAAACAACGTTCCAAATAATATATAATAAATATTCACCAGGGTGTACCATAAGATAGTGCATTCTTTACATATATGTAAACAATGATTACCAGTGTTATTTTCAACACATTTTCCCCCCAAAGTTAAATTCAGCAATTTCATTTATTTGGCATGATAAAATGTGCGAGAGAATATTTCGCTTGTACGATATATTAAGTAAAATTTCAATATGTTGAAAACTTGTAAGGACACATGTATATTTTTTTGTATTTAGAATAAAGTTTGGAGCACAAAAGTAAAAAAAAAAGAACAATTTGGCATGCACTTTTACATTTTTAGGGGGTTTTGCAATTTTTAATTCTGTTTAAAAGTTTATGTAATATTTGTACATATTTCATAATATTTGCCAGCGTGAATTTTAAATTATACAGGGTGAACCAATAAAAAGTAAGCCAACATTATAAAAATCATAAAAAGGGTTTTTGATAATGAAATTTAATGAAAATTTGTACAAATATTGTTTTTCTCTTTACTTTCGAATTGCTCTCGTCCACGTTCTGTTTTAATGACGTAATCATTCAAATTTGTCTTACAAAATGGCGTTCACTGAAGAAGAAATAACAGCGATGAATTTTTTGCGTAAAACGAAAAATTACAGTGCTTGGCAATTTTTGAAACTGTTTCCGGAGAAAGGTGCTAACTTTGAACACAAATTGAAATATGGATTTTTTTTTTGTATCCTATTTAAGTACACATTTACAAATTTTCAATAAATTCCATTAACAAATAACCATTTTATGATTTTTATAAAGTTGGCTTACTTTTTATTGGCCCACCCTGTAGTTATATATCAGCCCCTTGTACACAATATATTCCAACAGCATAATGCCTTAGTTGGAAAACATGTTCAGAATAGGAATTTAACATTCTTGGAATACAACAGCTGGTAAAAGCATCTTGACCATTGAAGCTAAATTCCATTGGTCAACTTATCCATAAACACTTATTCACACTTTCAGAAAGCTTTTTCTGGACGAATATAACAAAATGTAATTACAATAAGAACCCCACATCACTGTCGCCTTCCTACTATCCGGCTCTCCGGGTTAACCGACGGTCTCAGAGTTGCCAAATTTTTGTTCAAGTACAGTGGAACCTCGCACAACGAGTAATCGCATAACGAGCAACATAAATTGTATAAAAATGACTCGCTTAACGAACGACGTTTCGCATAACGAGTGACGTGGATGGGGGAATCTGCTACAAATTTATTCAATGATAATGTGATGTCGCATTTTTACCAAATTTTGAAGCGTCGTCAAAAACAAATGTCTCTATAGCTTTCTAGTTAAAAGGAATTAGGTATGAATGTATGTATTGGTAGGAATATATGTATTTATCTTTGAATAAATGTTACACATAACGTTTTTTTGAGTATTTTTTTTTTGAAAATTTCAATTTTTGAGTATTTTTTTCGGCATGGAACGCATTATCGTATTTTACATCAATTTATATGGTCAAAATTGTTTCGCTTAACGAGTAAGACTCCGGAACGAATTATACTCGTTATGCGAGGTTCCACTGTAATTATACATCTAGTAGTAATTGGCTGAAAAACTTAAAATCTAACTGGACTACAATGATTAAGAAATCGAAAACCTAAACACTTATACCAACGATAATTCTTTTTTAGGGTCCACTTTTCATATTGATGCTAAACTACAGTTATGCCCTGGTAAAAAAAACAATAGAGATTTCTAATGTTTTCTATTGTTATTTTGAACGTTGTTTTCTATTGGTATCAATAGAAAATTTCTATTGGTTACAATTTTTTTCTATTGTTTTCTATTGTTCAGTCAATACAGCTAAACCATAGAAGCCAACAGAAGTGAATACAGGAACCATTGAAAACAATTAAAACCAATTTTGTGTTCAAATAACAATAGAAATCTCTATTGGTTTCAATTCTTTTTTTCACCAGGGTGGGCCCTTTGTACACTGCAAAACCTCCTAATTGCTTAATTGTAAAATATGTTCAGAATAGGGCTTTGTGTCCCTGAAGCAATGCTTCAAGGACCGCATAAGTAGTAAATCCTGCATCTTACCATTTCTTTTTTCTTCTTCTCCTCCCGTGTTTCAATTTTCTTGTTGACTTCTGCTTTGAAGCCCCCTTCCGGTATGGCGCTGGGGTCATCCTTGGACAAGATGTCCATGAGGTAGGCGATGTAACTGGTAGCCAACCTGAGAGTCTTGATCTTGGACAGTTTGGTGTCAGAAGGGACATTGGGAATGCAGTCTCTGAGGTCGGCAAAAGCAGTGTTGATGCTCAGGGTCCGTCGCCTCTCTTTGCGGTTGGCCGTCACCCGACGTTTGACGAACCGCTGGGGAGGTACGACGTGGGCGTCGTAAGGGCCGCCGCCAGAGACCCCGGTCAGTACGGCAAAGTCCGGAGTCTGAGCTGCCGCGTACAGAGGACTGCCACCGGCCGGACACGAAGCGTACTCGGTCGGCGATAACTCGGCCGCGGTGTCCGCTGCGCTCGCCGCGTACGTCCAGCTGGAAAAGTCCGCAGTCTCGTACCGAGGACTCGGGTAATAGGCTGCCGCTGATGCAGACACGTACACGGCTTCCGCCGATGGACCCTGTCCCTGGTGGTGATGGTGGTGGTGGTGGTAGCCCTGGGGAAAACCGCTCACGAGACTCATGATGATACTTGAGTCACTGGCCACGAAAATTACGACAATATTACTGTAGTTTTACCTCGAAATTGGAATGGTTATTCCGGAAATGGTTGGTTGGTTGGTTTTCGGATCTATGTACTTGGGTGCTGAAAACTGTACCGGAAATTATTGTCTGTCATCAGTACGTACAGAATTGTTTTTCGTGGATAAAGTGGATCAATTTCGAATTTTCGAACGTGAAAAAATATGTTCTTTTTGTCCGATATTCTTTTTTGTCCGATATTCGGAAACTACACGAACAAGTGGTTGTTGTTGAAAGATGGAACGAATTTATGAAAAGTACATGAAGTTTTCTTCAGACTAACACGTTGCAATGTCACGATACGGAAATATCATGCACGAACAAGTTGTTGGAAAGTTCGGTTGAAATTTCCCTCGTCAGCGTTGAGAATTCGTAGATTTTTGATTCACAGACTCCACGGAACTTAAATTCGAATTTTGTAAGAACATCCAGATAATGTCGTTGAGTTGGCACTCGTTGTCGATGTCATTTTCGATATGTTGATACACGAATTTGAAAATGTCGGTTCGTCCTACACACGCGTTCGTCCGTGGGCCTGAGGCATTTGACTAATTTTGAGCTCTCTGTTTTGCGAATCTTTCGGGACGCTCGTACGTTGCGCAACGCCCCTTTCAACCAATGAGAAGAGGCAACGGATACACATTACACGCGAACTTAATGACTGTCGCCATTGGTGTCCTAAAACACGCACTTCAATTATCCTATTCAACTTTTTTTTTTCACGTTATCTTGTTATTTTTTCTCTACTTTTTTTTTGCACATTTGCTTTAGAAAACTTCAAATTTGGATGAGACCACCCATAAAATCTAACTTTCTGGAACACGTGATCCACATTGTTCAACTGTTGCCTCGTACTACCTGAACGTGTTGAAGGCAAGGTTTGCATACTTGATTTATATGTAACATGTTATACATACATAACATAAACTTTAGTATAGCAGGGATGGGTCCAGTATATTTTTCAGGAAAGGTTCAGTAATTTTCCAAGATGAGGGTGTTTCCAAATATAAATGTATACTCTAATACTGAATGATATGATTAATTTAAACTTTAAAGACGTTTAACATTTATTGCAATATTAATGAGGAATGAGTCACATTATGCAGTTTTAAAAAAAACCTTGGATATACATGAATTCTAAAGTGATTAGTCATTCTAGTTCCTTGATTTTGTAGCCTATTGATTGATATACTTGTAATATGCTAAAGGACATTCAGCACTATAATAAATTGGCCCTGATTTAAAAATGCCTATATTACTTCGCTTAAATGTGAATAATTAATCTAAACTCCTTAATAGTGTGGCGTCACAGCCACGTGCATTTCTATAAAGATGCACGTGATGGTTTTCTAAAGATTGCACGTGCTGGTTTTTTCTCTTGCACATGTTGTTCTAAATCTCGTGCTTATTTGGAATTCCATTGTTCTTGTTTTGGTTTTTGGAATGCTTTTCTAGATCAGTTTCTCTTAACTTCTTGATGTTTAAAATAAATAGTTCACTGTAACTTATCATTGAATACAGTTTATTTGGAAGTTATTTCAACATCGAAAAAAGTAAGCAACACTTTCATACGGATTTCGATTACAGACAGTTATAATATACTATATATAAGTTTGTAATACACCTATACCTCGCTATACGGCCGCTCTTTATACAGCCTTTCACTATATTGTCTTTTTTTTAAATTTTGGCACATTTTCGATTTATGGCCCATAGTGTTTCGTTATACGGCACCAAAAATGCTATAATTAAAGAAAGTGGCCAAAAAATGTGATAAGTTACCCCAATTTGCGCAAACAAAGTCGGATTTGGCTAACAATACAGCAACTTATGTTTCACTTCGTTTAAGAACGGGAAAAAAATGAAAATCACAATGCAGAAAGAATTGATTCGTTATACGGCTTTTTCGCTATATGACCAACTTTTCCGGAACGTATCTAGGCCGTAAAGCGAGGTATATGCATGGGTGTATACCATATAATGGAGGACGATAAATTGAAACAATATCATAAGTACCTAACCTCTGAACCCGGAGATGGCCTTTCATAGAAGTTTAAATTGACAAATCCTTATAAACAATATCATTTCTCTGAATCCTTTCCCTCCTTAACGATTTGTCATTTCTGGGGAAATTATAAGATATATAATCAATCTTCGCGTATTTCCTAAATTGACGTTACAAATTATACATATGCCAGTCACCAGAATAATGTGGTTTAAAATCCTGCTCATGGGTGGCAATATTTTGTGAATGTGATACCTGTTATCATTCGTCAGCAATTTAAGATTAGCTTACAACAAGGAATTAACAAAAGTGTCCACGAAGTACCGTTGTTGTCTTAATCAACAGTGTCTAGCATCCCAATATGCTAGAATTTTAGCCTTTCGTATAATCTTGGTGTCCATTCTTGAAGATATCCATAATGATTAACTAGAACAAGTAGAGCTGACCCCCGGGCCGCCCCAGAGGCGCCCTCTAAGTACTTTAAAAGACATGTAAGTGGGTGTCCATCCTCAAAGTCTCCCCATATGTGTATATACCATGCAAAACCATTACCGAGGGCCCTACGGGGTTCGAATTGAATTACACCAACAGACGAGCTGTTAAAAATCCAACGCCAAACAACAACTTTGTAACCATTCATTAAACAAAACCGAGAGAAAGACACCAACCAACAACAAGGATTCATAGGAAATTCAATTTTACATCTTAAAATGTAAAGCGAAAACCAACCTTAATAAAAATCGGTTGAATCGCCCTTCATGCATGAAACTGCGATCTGTAAATTGATATCATTCAACATTGAAATTTTATATTCTGCCATGGGCTCTGCTTTTCAGAAAATGTTTACACGAAATGCTTGGGCTTGATGAGTCTGACTTCTTAATGGGCAATTATAACTTTGAAAATAACTTGAAATTTTAATTAAACGAATGACTTCATTGCAAAGTATACTCCCATACTTGTGGAAATTATTTCCAAATAAACTGTATACATTCAACAATAAGTTACATGTAAACAATTTATTTTAAGCATTAAGAAGTTAAGAGAAACTGAACTAGAAAATCATTCAAATTACCAAAAACATTCCAAAACTAGAACAATGGAATTCCAAATAAGCACGAGATTAAGAACAGCATGTGCACGAAATTTAGAACAGCATGTGCACGGCATTTAAAAACAGTATGTGTGCACGAGATTTAGAACATCATGTGTGCACGGGATTTAGAACAGCATGTGCACGAGATCAAAATCAGCACGTGCATCTTCATAAAAATGTACGCGGCTCCGAAAATGTTGGCCGTAAAGCGAAAAAGCCGTATAACAAATCAATTATTTCTGCATTGTGATTTTCATTTTTTTTTTCCTTCTTAAACGAAGTAAGACCCATAAATTGTTTTATTGTTGGTCAAATCCGACCTTGTTTGTGCAAATTGGGGTAATTTATCACATTTTTTGGCCACTCTCTTTAATTACAGCATTTTTTTTTACCGTATAACGAAACATTGTGGGCCGTAAATCGAAATAGTCCAATAATTAAAAAAAGGCCGTTATAGCGAAAGGCCGTATAAAGAGCGGCCGTATAGAGAGGTTTAAGTGCATTAAAAGCTTTTCAGAATTACAAAAAAAACGCGAAAAATTGGCCTATATTATCTCTATATATTTTATATGGTATATTCTACGAGATTAGATATCAAGATTATCAATATTTGATCTTTCATTTAGAAACCATGCATGCAGACACTAAAATGTGCTCGTTTGCCAACTTCTATACATATATACACACTTAAAATCATAGGGATTTTATGGAAATAATGGATCTACATGTCGTATACATGTCTAAACTATAGAATATTTCTATAAGGTACAGTAGATCAATATTTCTAAAATCCGTAAACAACCCAACTGCAGAAAGATCTGGTCAGTGTTTTGTGCAAATGCATAACTTAATGGGTTCACCGTACGCGGGCCACAATTAGATTAGGATAATATAGTAAAAATAAATTTCTTTTTAGACGCAGGCCTATCTACGTCATTAAACATGGCGTCTGGTTTGTGTCATATTCGCGCTACAGTTCAGCCACTCAATGATCACTTTCCAAATGCCTAAAACCGTGCTACCGTTGAAACTTAAATACAACTTTTAACCAAGTGTTAAGCTAAAGGGGCATGGATCCCTAATTTATATTCTATTTTTTTTCAAACGTTCTGGTTGGTGGAAAAACTTTATTATGTCCAGAACTATCGATTTTATTGCACCTTGCATGGCTGAAACTTCATGAATAGAGGGTTAAATTTAATTGTTTGCTCGAATATTTCTATAAAAATTAGCGTGTCGAAAATCTGGTCCTCGTATACAAATGACATACTTTATGATCCGTCCCTTTCTGTATATTAATAAAGTTGTCGTTTGTCAATGTTGCCGGGTAAAGTCTGCGTCGCACGTGCTCGATAGTGTCGTGAGAAAGTGAACTTTTAAGTAATTAAAATCCTATTAATTACCATGTTTAAGGATCTTTATTTCGCCTGTACGTGTTTATTTGCACCATAAAACCAATTGGATTGCGTGTATTTTAAACGAATACCCCGCCGTCTAATTCCGTTTAATTTAATATCGGTTATTAAAAGATTGCTTTGCAGTGTTAAAGAATCTTATTGAAAAAAATGTAATCTTATACAGAGGTCTAGCTTATCGGGATAATTCCTGTTTTTAGAAATTGTTTGAACGAGTTTAATTTTATAAGATGTACTGTCGTGTATTTAAAAAAATGAAATCCATCTAAAATGGAACGCATGAAAATCCAAATGGAACGCAATAAAATCCAAATAGAACGCAATAAAATCCAAATAGAACGCATGAAAATCCAAATGGAATGCATGGAAATTCAAATGGAAAGGAAGAAAATCCAAATAGAACGCATGGAAATTCAAATGGAAAGGAAGAACATTCAAATGGAAAGGAAGAACATCCAAATGGAAAGGAAGAACATCCAAATGGAACGCAAGAAAATCCAAATGGAATGCAAGAAAAACGCATGGAAATCCAAATGGAACGCAATAAAATCCGAATGGAACCATGCAATGGAAATTCAAATGGAAAGGAAGAACATCCAAATGGAACGCAAGAAAAATGCATGGAATGCATGGAAATCCAAATGGAACGCAATAAAATCCAAATGGAACACAAGAAAATCCAAATGGAATGCATGGAAATTCAAATGGAAAGGAAGAAAATCCAAATGGAACGCAATAAAATCCAAATGGAACGTAAGAAAATCCAAATGGAATGCATGGAAATCCAAATGGAACGCATGAAATAAAAATGAAAGACATGAAATAAAAATGGAACGCAAGAAAATCCAAATGGAATGCATGAAAATCCAAATGGAACGCATGAAATAAAAATGGAACGCAAGAAAATCCAAATGGAACACAAGAACATTCAAATGGAATGCATGGAAATCCAAATGGAACGCATGAAATAAAAATGAAAGACATGAAATAAAAATGGAACGCAAGAAAATCCAAATGGAATGCATGAAAATCCAAATGGAACTCATGAAATAAAAATGGAACGCAAGAAAATCCAAATGGTACACAAGAAAATTCAAATGGAAGGCATGGAAATCCAAATTGAATCTTAAAATCCCACCAAGTTCAGTGTAGTTAATACGGACACTGGATCCTACATGAGAAAAGCGAAGTTTTTGCGTTAAACATTTCTAAAAACATTCATTGTTGAGGAACATTTTCACATTGACATGTAGTATAATAAATGAAAGAAAGTTTAAAAAATATTTTTTTGTACATTTTGTAAAGTGACCAAATCTTTATACGTATTATTGATAAAAATTGCATTTTTTCTCGAGTTGTATCTATATGTAGAGGGTAGCCGGAGGGTCCATAATTGCACTTACGTAATGTGATAGCCGCATTTTTTGGTTTTACTAGCGTTAATCGAAGAGCTGATAACACTTTTCCCAGCATCCCTGTAGGTGGCGCCAACCCGACTGATCCCAATCATTGGTCAGTTGGGTGGCCGGAGATTCACTCGGCGCCAATGCTTCTGCCCTGGGAGCCCCCACAACGATTATATCACGCATTTTGGGAGCTTAGCCGTCACATCACTGATCCGAACACATCATTTTTAGCAGCTATGGCTTTTTATTTTAACTCTGAAACTACATTTTAATAGCCCTCCTATGTATACGCTTCTGCGACCCCATCACTTTCCCCTGCTTTTCAATCATTTTCCCAGTTTTCTCACCCCAGAGCCCTATTTTATATGTATACAAACAAGCGCAGCGTTTGAATGGACCTAAATGAAATATCTTGCAAACGTATATATATACTTGTAACAGATTTCAATACTTTAAAATGTTCATCAACTGTATGAATGGATTTCATCCTAATACATTTTGATTTCCTTGCGTTCCGTTTGGGTTTTCTCGCGTTTCATTTGGATTTCCTTGCGTTCCATTTGGATTTCCTTGCATTCTATTTGGGTTTTCTCGCGTTCCATTTGGGTTTTCACGCGTTTCATTTTGATTTCCTTGCATTCCATTTGGATTTCCTTGCGTTCCACTTGGATTTCCTTGCGTTCCATTTGGATTGCATGCGTTTCATTTGGATTTTCTTGCGTTCCATTTGGATTTTCATGCGTTCCATTTGAAATTTCATGCGTTCCATTTGGATTTTCGTGCGTTTCATTTGGATTTTCATGCGTTAATTCCATTTGAAATTTCTTGCGTTCCATTTGGATTTTCGTGCGTTTCATTTGGATTTCCTTGTGTTCCATTTGGATTTCCTCGCGTTCCATTTGGAGTTCCTCGCGTTCTATTTGGATTATGCGTTCCATTTGGATTTCGTTGCGTTCCATTTGGATTTCCTTGCGTTCCATTAAGATTTTCTTCAATTCAAATTTATTACCCTATATATATACAGTCAGCATTGACATGCCATGTGTATAGATTGCATTCCATTTAGATTTTCTTGCATTCCGTTTGGATTTCCTTGCGTTCCATTTAGATTTTCATACGTTTTATTTAGATTTTCTCGCGTTCCATTTTGATTTTACATGCACAAGAAATACAGCTCATGTTTATAAATTCTATACGCGCAGTGTTATTTAGAACATTATATAGTTAGTTTTCATGTGTACTAATCGCTCCTAATCTTTAACAATTTGGCCAATGGAATTCAATTCGATGATGTTTACCTTGAAAAACGAAGCGACTTTTCCGTTCGAGTGACTCTTCAAAGCACACCTGGCAGGGACTTGAAATTAGGAAATTGATTTATGAAGTGCGAAAACCGGTTTTCCAGAAGGTAACGGGAGGTTCCCAACTGTGAATTCGGTTGATACACGTGTTAACAACCATTTCTATTTATTTACATTTGTATGCTTTTTCCTATGAGCAATGTTGTTTACAAGCCATTATATACGCATGTGCAATATAAGCAATTTACTAAAACTTGACTATATGCAATTTGGAAAATGGTTTACAGGACCATAGATTGAACAGAATTTCTTAATTCCCTTTAATTTTTATATAAATTGTATACGCTTGCATCATGTTCCGTCAAACTAGGACGTCATAAAGACGCAACAAAGCCTATACAGGTGTCTTAATCGAGGCTATAAATCCGCGTTTAAGCAATGCATGTATGAAAATCAGACTAAGTTCTAAAATGAGCATAAGCCTATATATTCTAGTACTTTATGGTGATCATTAATGAAGCATCTATTAATTTGATTGATAGCGGATTTGTCACGCAGGATTTGTGTAAGAGTATACGATTGCAAATCGATGCGGTAGGTTTCATGTCAACTGGCGGGACGATCGAGGGAAATAGGCCCGAATGCATGAGATTCAAGATGGCTGCCTTTTGCTATCAATTTCTTAAGACTAGTGATATTTTGAAATGCTCATGTGTATATTAGAAATGTATGATGTTGCCGCCGGGTGGGTGGCCCAAGGCCCACGTGCTAGCCGTTTTTTCGACGGTTCACTAAGTCATAAAAAGGAAATCTTAAGGGAAAAAACAAATGTGCAACGGGAAAAAAAACTTTATGATTTCTGGCATTTTCAATATATTGACATATATACGATGGGGGTGAAGGAACGTCACCATAAACAATATATGCCGAAAAATCATTTTACTGTTTGGAATAGTATAATTAGATTCGGAAATATCGATATTAAAGGACCTTTCAGATATAAAAGCATATTTGCAGACATGCATGAACTTGCACAACCATGTTTGGACCACATTTAGCTATATTCAATTGCATCTTATAGCCATTGATATGCCATATATTCTGTAAAAAAAATTGGTTTTCTGGAAAACCAAAAAGGGTTATAATTTGTCGTAAATCTAAAGCCTTTTTTGTGTTATGGAAGATCATGAAACTTGCAAGCACCTTTTATAATAAAGGTGTTATAGTTGACCAATAGCAGCCACGCATACGATAAATAGAATAATTATTGAAATCCTAAATGGAATGTTACTTATGCTCAACTTCCTAAATATGGAATATGCACATGCTCAAAATCCTAAATGGAATGTATGCACATGCTCAACTTCCTAAACGGAATGTACGCACATGCTCAAACTAAATGGAATGTATGCACGCGCTCAAACTAAATGGAATGTATGCACATGCTCAACTTCCTAAATGAAATGTACGCACATGCTCAAACTAAATGGAATGTATGCACATGCTCAACTTCCTAAATGAAATGTACGCACATGCTCAAACTAAATGGAAT
>JAQGBW010000887.1:0-32306 GCA_034698625.1 Julus scanicus | reverse complement strand
AAAGTTTCACGTTCTACAATTCAAATTCATTTTGTCTAATTATAAAAGTGTGGGTAAATTAAGCAACGCCCCACAATCCTAAGAAGCAGGGTTCGCTCCCCCGTCGAAGTCGGTTTGATCGAATTTTTGTGAATGGTGGTAAATTCCCGAAGCGACGGTTCTTTGGGTGAAAATTTAAACCGATGTCCCTTTGCTCTGCACGCTAAAGACCATTCGAGAGATGGTGGAAGTACCCCCTCTACACAATTCCCAGTTAGACGATGAAGGCTCATCCCCTGACGTTGGTCGTTAGCAATCGTGTTGCGGAAATAGGTCAATGTTAAAAATCAATCAATAAACAAACAAACAAACTGACTAGTCATCGGCAACCACAGTCTAGGCTATGGTAGGGTATTTCTTCCCATTCAATATTTAACAAAAACATTAATATAAAATAATTGGTACTTTGAAGGGTGAAGATATCTAACTTTTGAGAAATAAATTGAGTTTTACATTATGTTTCCAATTTCAGGTAAAATGGCCATCAGAAAGTTACTACTGCAATCAAATCCATCCATATATGCTGAAACTTGCATCTGCTGATGCATCAGGAAATGTCAATATTTGGAATGTCAGGGATGGAAAAATGTTATGTCAGCTGAACGACGGAAGCAAGCCAGTGTTAGGTGCGGAATTAAGCGATGACAAGAAAAGATCAATTGTACAATTCTAAAAACACCTATGATTTTTTACACCTAACTACAATCTAACTAACGTCTTTGAGATTTCACAACGCTTGGAATGTCATAAATATTAATTACAAAATGAAATCAACTGATGCTCACTAGTTTTTCTTTCTAGAAATGCATTGGCTGTCGTTAACACTTACAGAGGGCGGCTATGACATGTTAGCTGTATTACATCCACCTTACTCATTTGTCATTTGGAACGTTCAAACGGGAACAAAGCTGTGGAAGAAAAGTTATACAGAAAGCCTATTAAGTTTTTCTTTTGATCCCTTTTCAGCCACCAATTTAGCTTGTGAGTGTTCAGAAACTTTGAATTGAGTATATTTTTATATCTGCCTCACCTATGTGTGTATTTCTAGTTCTTGGCCTGGATTGCATCATACTTGTTGAAGACTTTACCCTCAGCAAAGTGCCTTCCAGCAATGGCCGAAAGTTTTACATTTCCTGCCCTTCAGCTCTCAGCACTAGCACCACAAATCTTTCCGGTTCCGAAACCGATGAGAAAATGAGAACCCGAGACAAACTTAAGCGGAAAGTCCGTCTACTCGGAGGAACCGATAACAAAACCTCACGGTGAGGATTCCTAATTGTGCCGAATTTCAAAAGTTATTGCACTTGTCTCAAAGTTCCTTAATTTTTTAAAGTCTTTCCAAAACAGTACTCCAAGCATAACATTTTCCAAACAAAAATAGCCTATGTTAATAGTTTTAAAATTTTCTCATTATTTTCAAAAAAAATTCACGCTTCTGAGGGTGTCTATTCCTGTTTTGAATCATGTGTAAAGTTTCCATATAAGTTTCTATATAAAAACAAAGCCTTTTTTGACAAGCCACGAAGCTTGAAGTGTCCCCATCAAAACCAAGCTAATCTATTTTTTCTTAAATGGCTTGATTGCACCAAGAAACAAAACCAATCTTTCACACCACTTTTTAACCCAGCTCCAACTCCCCACCCACTTGCCCAACAATACTCCCCTTTCTTCCTTAACTCCTCACCAAATAGCCATTGGCAGACATCTGACCATGGAGAGAGCATCAAGCCGCCCTTATTCAACATACTCACTGAGCTTTGCCCTTCAACCATATTTACAGCTAAAGATCCCTTTCTTCCTCAAAAGATTTGCGTTACACATGCCTATTGACTCAAACAATGTTCCCACCAAACATGGCTTCCTGCACCTCCTGTCGCAAACCAACGTCCATTATGCGGAATTAACCCCTGGGGTTGGCATCACCTACTCCTCTTCTGCCTGAATCTTGAGATAGTGACAACCAAATCCAAATCTCCCCCAACCCTTTAATCGACCTTCTAATCCCGTTCCTATTATCGGAGATCCACATTCCTACCCTGTGGCTGATCTATAGACTAGCAAATTGGGCAGCAAAGGCCATAAATAACACCTTTCCCACTCAAGAACCCTAATCAAGTTACCCCATGTGAACATAGACTACCATATGACCAGACTGGCTGAGCCCCCGTAGTGCCGGAAATATTATTATTATTATTATTAACATATGAAATTTAAAATACTTGTTTGCTTAAAAGTTTTAGTGGTAAAATATGAATAATTTGTTTTAAATCTTGATTCAGGCTTGAGGAACCATCTTCGACCATAGAATGCCTGTCCTTTGGCTACCATCCTGCTTGCCGTCACCATTTACTTTTGGTTTATCCAAGGGAAGTACTCATTCTTGACTTGGAAATTAATCAGGTAAATACTTGTTGCCAATACATATTTTTATTTTTTAACTTTTGCTATAAAGCGATGCACAGCCATGATTTTTTCTGAGTAATATTTAGTGTTCATCACTGATAATTTTCTAAAATATTCAGTGCAAATATCAGCATACACATGTCGAAAAGTTGCCATATTTCTTTCTTTGCATGTTCCAAATGTCGATTTCCCGTAGACTGTGGGCATAATTACTGTAGAACGAACCAGTTCTCCATTTGTTCAAGTGGTGCCCTTGAGCCAAAGGGATGCAATTTGTGGCCTCCACGAAAATGGTGTGATTTCTCTGCATCTTTGCCAAAATTCCCCGACAGTCCCACATATGGAATCTTCAACATCCAGCTTCAGCACAGGCAAGAAAAAAATCCTCTTTTGCATTTGACATGATTGTAGCTTTTTATCAATGACTTAATATTTTTAGATAATTACATTGAAGTAATTTATGACACAAAGACTCAGTCTGATCCAATTCGTTTGACAAAGTTGCATCGTGTGGTTGGACTCACCGCTTGTCCTCGGACAGAGGCCAGATTTGCTATCCTTGTTAGCGATGGGCGAGTCATGACGTTAGATCTCAAACCTCGTTATCAGGTAATACACAATTTTATTTTGCTTGGGGAAACCATCAATTAAAGTCAGTAGAGAGTATGTTGTTCTCAAAATACAGGTAATGCAAAAGTAAATTTACCATATTTTTGCTCATCTTGCCAGCCTACCACGTCTTGCCTGTTGTCCACTTTTTCTGATCTGGTTCCTCCTGTGCATGGCGTTTCTACGGTAATCGAAACTGTTCATTCATTTAGTTTCCACTCCATCTTAAATGTTTGAATTTGATCCCTTAATTTCTCCCAAATTGTATTGCCATGCAGAAATCAAATCAATGTCTACTTAAATTTGTGTTGAGCGGAATTCTGCAGACGTCTGCTTCACCTCCGCTTGTGGCCCGCATGTGCCCCCCACTGACCACCAAAAACTGGAGCACCTACGAGCCGTGGATGGCGGCTGGTGCAACCAGTGGCGTAATACAGATTTTCGACATGGCTGCTGGGATGCTGCACAAGGAGCTTTCTGTGCACACATACCCTGTCAGGTATGACATTCTTAATTTTATGGAGTTTGTTGGGGGTAACGCTAACAGCTTTTCATTCAGAAGATCGGTTCAGTTCCCGGGTCGTCTACCATGACTGGCTTTCGTGGGTTTCCACAGTTGTTTCCATGCCAATTCCATGATAGTTCCTCTACAAAACAGCCGCGACTATGCTCCTTCCTCTCTTCACTTCTATAATAAATTAACGAAAAATTCCAAAAAATATAATCCCAACTGCCAGGTGGGCCGAGTCCCACAATGCATGTGTGCTTTACATACTTAGTTTTTGTTACGAACATCATACAAGATATGTAATTTTTATGTTCAAGACATGCTTTTGTTTTTTGTACATCGTTTCAGGGGAATTGAATGGGTTAGTCTCACCGCAATCTTGTCTTATGCTCATCAGAATATGGGTAACAGCACTGGTCATGTCAGGAATGAGTTGTTTTTAACAGACATTCAAACTGGTGAGTATTTGAAATATATTTTTTATAAATTCTTGCTACCTCACTTAGTAGGTAAATTTGTTCATTGTTCATGCTAATTTTTAACTAGTTTGAAAATGAACACTGTGAGTCATAAAAAAATGCTTAGACTTAAATTAAATTTGGCACTTAGTAGAACAATAGTGTAGAAACAAAAATGAATTATAAAATGTGCTCGAAGTGTTCTCCGATGGCCTTTACACATGCCCGGAGTCTAAAGCGCCCTTCTTTGATTGACGAATCGATTATACGCTGGTCGAGATCAATCCAAGTTTTCTTAATTCATAGTTCCAAGTCTTCGATATTATTAATCTTCGATTTGTAAACCTTTTTCTGGAGAACTCTCCAAATTTTGTAGTCCACTGGATTCAAGTCCGGACTGTTTGGTAGCCAGTGGTTGTATTTGATGAACTGTGGCGTTCCCAGTTGCAACAGTTCAACTGTTTCTCGAGCACGGTGAGCGGGTGCACCGTCTTGTTGGAAAATGAAAAAATCGGAGATTTGTCGCATATCCGGGAAAAAAATTTTTTTCCCTACACTGTTGTTTTATGTAAGCGCCAAATTTCATTTAAATTGATAAATGTACAGTGGCTTTAAAACCAAAGCATTTGTTATGTTTATAGTTTAGCTAAGTATTAAAATTGTTTACCTATTAAATTAATTTAAAAAATATACATTTTGTTTTTAATAGGTAAATCAAAATCGTTTAGATCAGAAAACAGAGAGGAATCACCAATTGACATGATAAGAGTCTCTCATTTAAAGTAAGTACAATCTTAAATAGTGTGATTGTCATGGTAACAGTTCGTTCCGGACAAGTTGTGGATTTACCAGCTTTTTTTCATAAAATTCCATTCAATATTACGATTATTTCCAGGCAGTATTTTATCGTGGCATTCAAGGAAGACCCATTTGAATTGTGGGACATCAGAAATTTAACTCTTTTACGTGCTATGACACGCCACTTTCCGGTCATAACAGCTTTAGTAAGTATCTCACCGACTTTCATATTACATTTGCAATTTTTCCAAGCCGACACTGAATCCTACGGAATATCTAAACATACTGCCAGTGGTAATTGGTCTTCATCACATTTTGTTTGATATATTCTCCTGTTAGGAATGGGCTCCAATCAACAACTTGCGGAGCTTAAAGAAAAAGATGCATGCCGCACTGACTGACCAAAGTGCGAAAGATGTGAGCTCTCCATTGCTGGGACCGGCCATTACAACACCTGAATCTCGAGCCACGATTCAGCCTGCAAACATGCTGATCAAAGAGAGCTTCCTATTTGCCGACACCGACGGTCACATATACCAGTTTATGGTAGAGGGAAGTGTGATCAAGGATGGCAACAAGCTCCCGCCCGACAACAGCATTGGGAGCATCACCAGCATCTCGTGGAAGGGAGAGCAGCTGGTGATGGGGGATGTGGATGGAAACCTAAGTTTGTGGGACCTCAAGTCCAAGTACTTCAAGTGAGTCTTATTTTGTGATTTACCAATTTTTGACCAGTGACTCTAGTCTCTGGTACGTGATCCATCGGTACTTGAATGGGGTGTATAACATTGCTCGATTTTATTCTAACAATTAGTCTAAAAATTTCAAACCCATTTCTGATTTTTCGTGTAAAATTTAATGACTTTTCACAATTATTAACACCAAAAAGCGGTGGTTTATTTTTTATTGGAAGGCACACGCCCTACGTTTTGCAATCCATTTCCTACTTTAAGGCGAAATCTTACATTTTATGTTCATTACAAGTTTTCTACTGTAATGTCTAATTTTCAAAAAAATTTACCATCAATTTCTTAAAGTACCTGTAAAAACGTTTTTTTAAAATTTTTTGTGTGGACGAATTGAAATGTTTTCAGGCCATTTTTATGTGCGCACGTACTATTTCAGGGTTCCCCCACAAATAAAATGTTCAACTTCCCTGACTTTTCCAGGTTTAAAAAAAAGTTTCCTTGATGAGAAAAATTGCATTTTCACCACAGAAAATCAGATTTTTAATGTGAAAAATTGCAATTTTACCACATAAAATCAGATATTAAATGTTAAAAATTGCAATTCTTAAAAGTTTTAAAAGGGCTGAAATAGAAGAAATTCCAGATTGAAAAATTAGTGGACGTTCTACGAGTCTAATGACTTTCACCCTCATTCTGTCCATATGATGTCCAAAGTCCAGCAAACCCACTTAAGTGTTTCAGAGATCAACAACTTTCATTTTGAATTTCCCTGACTTTTTCCAAATAATACATTTTTCCCTGACTTTTCCAGTTCTTTCCAATTTCCCTGACAATTCCAGGTTTTGGGGAACCCTGTATTTATATATATGTTGATAAGTTAATTTATTGTAAGTGTGTTGCAAGATTTTGAAACTCATTCAACATGGATAAAAATAACTGTTGATTGCGATCATAATCAATGAATTGAAGCAAATTATACTGGGTTTCTTATTATTGACATTAATTATTTTAAGGGTTGTGCCAAGTCATCGTGGCTGGATCAAAAGGGTGAGGTTTGCACCTGGAAGAGGGAATATGAAAGTTTTAGTTCTTTACAATGATGGCGTAGACATCTTTGATGCTCGTGACAGCAAGCTCATTGGTCAAGTGAAGTGCCCAAAGGACATGCCCAGGGTGGAAGACGCTGATTGGGCAGCGTCGGACAAGCCAGTTTTAGTAACCAGTGATGGATGTCTGCGAATCATGGACTTATTTTTGTTGGGATCATCCTCTCCCCTAGTGGACAGGGAATGCCTAGGTAACCCGCTTATGATTAGTTTCAAATTTAGCACCCTCACTCGTATTTTTGGTGTAAATTGTACAGCCATTTTTCGTATTTTACACATTTTTTGTTTCTTGTCCAATTTTTAAAAAACAGCATCTTTCTGGTGTCCTGCCCTGCTTCCTTCGGCAATGTTGATACGCACACTGCTACTTCATTTAAACCGGTCAACACGGAGCCTTTCTTTAGAAGAGTATAAAGATAAGGTTTCAGGGGACCAAGTGGAACATTTTAAGTCCCATATAAATATCATTAACAGGTAAAAATACATTGTTTGCGAAATAGATTGAACCAATGAAATAAATTGATTTAGTTTTCTTACATTTCAGGGATTTGAAGGACAACTTTCAAAGCGGTTGTCCCCTGCATTCTGTGCACCACTACTTGTTAGTTGCGCGGTAAGTTGTCACAGCAATTTTTACAAACAGTTTTGTTGACAAACTTTATGGCAATTTTTGTTTAGGTTGCTGGGAGATGAGGGAGAAGTTAAATTTTGGGAGATGGCTCAACATTATCTACAAATAGAACTGAAAAGTAGATTGTGTGGTGGAATTCAACTACTCGACAACTGCCATCATTGTAAAATACAGTACTTAGATGGAAATTACGACATTTTATGTGATTCTGACACTTATAAGGTAAAAAAAGTTGCATTCGGTATACCTTTTAATATTAAGTGTATTTGTTCATTCATGACAGTCACACATTATTATTTATTGTAAAAAATGAAAATGGTTTTTTTCTGAAAAAATACCATTTTCAATCATTATTATGAATGGAAGCTTCCGTTTGTAAATTATTAAATTCCCTTAAAATGCAAAGAAATGCTCGAATTTCCGCCAAGTTTTTTTTTATCGTGCATTCATTATTCTCAAAACTAAAATTTAGAGCACACATTAATTCGGTTAATTAAGGTTTCACTGTATTTCATGATACAATTTGATATAGAAATTCATCAAAGAATGCAAATGAGTAAGCTACTTAGGGGCCATTCAAAAATTATGTCACACCTAGGGGGGTGGGGGTGGGTGGGTTGTTTGTTTTTTTGTGACAATTGTGTCCAAGGTATGGGGGAATTGTGACTAAGGGGTGGGGGGTTGTTTAAAAAGAGGCAAAAAAGTGTGACATAATTTATGGATCACCCCTTAGTAAAAAAAAAAAATACTGATTTCTCAATGTTTTCAGAAAATTCAGTTGGATCGCTTAGCCCTGCACGAAAGCAAGCAGACGAATCATGAGCATGCGAGTCGATGTGCAGACTCATTGATTCTGCTTAGGGAAACGGACCGCGCCGTGCAGCATTTGTTGGAGACAGACCCAAGTTCCGACAACTTCTACACAGACTGTCTGAGGGCGTGCATCGTGGCCAGCGTCCAGTCCTCGTCCATATCTCAAAGCACGATTAAGTTGGTGGCCACTAGCCTCATCGCCAACGGGTATATATCGGAGGGAGTGCAGTTGCTCTGCCTGATCGGCAAAGGTGTTGATGCATGTCGATACCTTCAGACATATGGCAAATGGGAGAAGGCTATGTGGTTAGCAAAGGTCAGTCCCGGTGTCCCACAATTTTTTTTAAATTCCTTAGTTTTTAAAACATCATTCCTACTTTTTTTTAATCGATCACAGAGTACACTTAACGAAAGTGAATGTCTTGAAGTGGCCAGGAGGTGGATTGATCACCTCGTATCTCCACAGACTGACCAAAGGGTGAGCATGATTACAATGTAATAAACATTGGTTTCGGTTTGGTAAAGCTAATTAGCATTCCCTTCTTGTTTAAGGGAAAGGCCATCCTTGTCTTGTTATCCATGCGCCAGTTCACCAAAGTTCTAGAAATGCTTCTGAGCTGGAGTTACATGGACAGATCAGCGCTTTTTGCCGATGTCTGCTGTGATCTCAAAGTCTTGAAAGATGACGAGTTTACTAATATCCTTTGATAAATAGCAAGAAAACTTTCCTTCTAAATGGTGACTTCTCTCTTGAATTGTTGTTACCTGACTCGAGATAGTTTCAGACTAATTCTACTCCCCATGAGTAAAGTTACGTGATGTCTTCGATGGTATCTTGCATCATGCCACTTTTAATTCACAGGGGAAAACATTTAGTTGGAACTTTTATCTCGAAGTAGGGCCGATGATGACATGTGATGCCATCTTTCTTTTCAAAATTCATACAAGACCAATTAAGAACGTTGCTTGGTAGCTGAGTTTTTGGTAGTGGTTAGAGGTCGGTAATTTAGCACGAGCAAAGCCTGAATCTCATTTTTTTATTTACCTTAACCACCTGCAGGTCAGTTGCTGAAGGATATTTACTTGAAATATGGCCGATTTCTTAAAAACGAGGACAACAAGGATTTGGCCATGCATTACGCAACAAAAGCGGACGCCGTGGGCGAATTCGTGGAAGATGAAAGTTATGCCTAAGCGACGTCACATTACTTGCACAAAAGATTTTATTCTTTTCAGAAATGATGTTGTTCCTTACTAAGCTAAAGCAAGCATCATCACAAATTAACAAAATCAACTTGAAATGGAGCAAGCCGATTTCTGCAATCGATGTGCCGAGCCTTGCTGGCTGACAAAAACTAACCACGAATGAGCAAGAAGACAAGTTAGCTAATGTCACGATCTGTAGTCGTGAAAATTAAGCAAATAAAGTGCACGATCCAGCGAGACGTACATGTGGCATGGATCGAAGGTGACGGAGTAAACAGAACTGTTTCCGGTGCCGACATAATGTTTCTGCAAAAAAACGAGGAAACAATTTAATTGGGGAGATGCTTTCGAAAATGAACAAACTTGCGTAAAAGTATAAGCTCTCCTGCACCACAAAGATTCAATTTGCGACTCTTAGTGAATCGTTACTGCTTGCGGTGTGGTGGATTAATCATTGCTGCATGATTCAGCCAAGACTCGCTTTAGCAATTAAGAATTGGTAAAGCATGAGAACAATGAATGAAAGCTTTCTGATAAATCGAATTAAAATAATGCGAAGTTAACAGAAATGGCTTTTTTAAAAAATATTTTTCCATGTTAAACTGTTGACAGCGATATTTAATTACGACATTATGATAGCAGCAATGTTCGATATTTTTAGAGTTTGATTATAGATTCTTGCCAAATTTATTTCTCTTTTTTAATAATGAGAAAATCTTTAAAAAAATGTTAAGCCAGGTCTCCACCTAGACGTACATGTTTTTACAAACATATGCAAAAAAGTTTGCCCTTTAAAGTCTGTTTCAGCCGCCATTTTGTAAATATGTCTTTAATAGCTTAACAATTTTGATATTTACATATATTTACAAAATGGCGGCTGAAACAAACTCGGAGGGCAAACTTTTTTGCATACGTTTGTGAAAATGTGTATATACGTCTTATTGGAGACCTGGCTTTCGTTCTACATATGGCAATATAAAGTTTAAAATTGAAATTATTTAAAAACCAGTTACATTTATGATATTTGGAATCTCACCTGAATAGGATTACAGACCCGCTTGTCCCACAGAAGGACAAGACCGTGCAACGACGAGCCACTGACAAATGCATTGTTGTGGTCGGATGCTAGGCAGTAGACAGCAAGATCGTACGGATTTTCCCACACGCCGACACTGTAAGAAACGTATCAGAATTAATTTATTGCTTTAAACTATTTCCATGTTACTTGAGTGCTTTCAGCTTACCCTCGAGGGCATCTGGTGTCCCACATACGGATGTACGAATCATAGCCACATGTTAGCAACTGGAATGGGGACTCGTAGACCACGTGAAGAATTCCCGCTCCATGGTTGTAGTTGTCGCCCAGCTGCTGCAGACGCTCGCCCCTTAAAACAAAAGATCAGTACGCAGCCTTCAACCTGCACTTTACGCTACAGAAAAGGATGACTCGCCTGTGTAAATCATAACGCATTAAAGGATGCTCAAAGCATCCGCCAGTGCCACAGATGAACGAGTCGCATGATGGACTCAAGGCTACTGACCACACTCTATCTTTAAATCCAAGTTTGTACTTTTCTGACAGCCGGCCATTATCCAAGCCCCACACCTGAAATGTAGCATTTACTTTGAGTTCTTTTGAGAACTTTTGAGTAACCCCATGCAAGGTACTTCAAGATGCCAATCCACACACCTTGACAGTTCTGTCTCGTGATCCAGACACAATTGTGTTTCCGTTGAAATCGATTGTGTTGACTTCGCCACAGTGACTGTCACTCGCGTTAAACGCAAGGGCTCCGGAAGAAGTATGCCAGCCCAATATGCTGCCATCGCTACAACAAGTAAATAGCGCGAGTCACATATTTTCGGTAAATTTTTAAAAAATCTATTCATGTCTGCCGATTCCTTACTGTTTAAATATAAAAGCAAGAAATAAGATGGAATTTCAGATTTACCTCCCACCGCTCATTACAAACTTATCGTTGGCCACAAAGCGGCAAACATCCCCTGTATGGCCTTGAAGCACGTGACATGGGTTCTGGGGTGTGATTCCCGATCTCAAATGGTTGAAGCCCAAAATGTGTTCCCCTCGTGAAACCCACAACTTGCGCGAATTCATTTGGAGCCATGGCATAAACCTATTACAAATTACAAAACAGAAAGAAAAGTATTTGACTGTTTTCGATACCATACGTTGCCATGGAAAGCAAGTATGGTTCGTTAGTTTGTTTGTTGACTTTTAACGTTGCATTTCCGCACCATGAGGGCTAAACGCCTCGATTGTCGGCGAGTAAGTTTGGTAAAAAATTTGTGTCCACTAAACTTGAAACTAACTCCACATTTTGATTGTTTCATCAGACGTTATGTGATTGCCATACGTTTAATAAATAAGAACATGTCGTCTCCCAGAAGTCGAGTGGGCTACGTGCTTGCCTTTTTGATCCTAAGAAGCGGGATTCGCGCCGAGGTCGGTGTGAATTTTTACGGATGGGAGAAATTTAATAAGTGGCGCCTCTTTCGAATGAAAGTTTAAACTGAGGTTCGGTACGTGTTGTCGCCCCTCGAAAGGGGGTGGAAGTCCCCCCTCGTAGGCAAAATTTCAAGGTAGGTGATGAAGGCTCATTCCTTAATTGGCGATGGTGTTTGGCCATAGGCAATGGGTGGAAACACTATAAACCCCCCCCCAAAAACCTATATGTCTGCGACATAGAGTATGTATTCATGCTAATTGCAGGGTAGCACACCATAATACGATCATTATGTAATTACCTCTGCTTTTGACCTTGCAGCTGAATTCGTTTGCATTTCCCTTTCTTCCAGTTGCAGGCAATACGACATTTCTCTTTTGCTGATAGAGAACAGCATGACCTGTGGCACGTTGAGACAAGGGGTAAATAATATATGCAGATAGTTGGCACAAGCATATGCAGGATTAATTTTAAGGATAGGTCTATAATAATGGGCAATTACCTTAGCCTCATTCCATTTGAGAGTTGGTTGGTTATTAGGCACTGTTTGCCTTCGGTCAACCACAAAAAGTCGCTGGATGCTACATGATAAAACCTTTTGCAAACCTTCGACAGCTTACACAAGGTAGCCAAGTCGAAATAAGAAAATATGACATACAAGACATCATCTGGCAAGCACTGCATTCTGGCTCGTTGAATTCTGACAATTTTCTCATTTCAAGAAGCAATATTCACGATAGTAAATGTGCGCTGTTAACAGGTAATTTTCAAGGGCGTGGGAAATTTCTGGCATGACCCGAGAAGGACTCTGTAGATTGTTGCTGGTGTACGCGAAATATCTTCATCGATGAAATAACTTCTACCCCATCTCCACGTTCAGTAGTGGTGAAACTAGTGGTGAAAGAACGAAAAATATCCTTTTTCACTGATACTGTAGATATTTCACGGCACGTAAAATCATCTGATGCGTGTAAATACACGTCTATATACAGTTCGTTAGCCTAGTAAAAATTATTTCCTTGAGGAAAGTATTCATTGATACACTTCTATCCTGCTTTTGGGGCTGCTTTGGGACTCCGTAGTTTTAAAATTCTAAACTTGATTTTGGTAAGAAATTTTGATATTTTTTGTGTGATTTCGAAGGAAGGATTTTTTTATACTAAATATTTCTCGCAATCGTGCTCTCATTTACTTTCGTTTGAAGTGTTTTCGGCTGTAGTTTATACTTTACTGTGATATACAGTATCTATTCGATGGTTGTATGGGTAACCTTTGACTTGTCGACCCTTAATTGCACGTCTTTATTGGTTAAAGACGTTATCGTATCTAAAAAACGTTGTAGAAGTTTACGTTTATTACTTTTGGATCGAATAGTAACATGAGGGTGCTTCAGAGCGCTAACAACCCCATAATCTAACTGAAATATCCCAAAACTCGATCCATTTGCATTTTGCAAGTAATGTTCGGCTAAAGCCTGATTCACACTAAGCTAGTAATTTAGTCAAGTGGCAAGTATTTTAGTAACTAAACGTGTGTGAACAGATAAATTTAACTGTTCACACACGTTTAGTTACTAAAATACTTGCCACTTGACTAAATTACTAGCTTAGTGTGAATCAGGCTTAACTGTCAAATCCTTAGTAAGTGATTATACTTTTTGACTATCCCGGAGAATCACCTTCCTCCCTGAGTAGGGCCTGCCCGGAGATACTCCGTTCCTCCTTCCATGGATGGAGTTCTCATCATGACGATAAATGAACACCTTGTTAGTCATCTTCAGGGTCCACGGCAGGTCGACACTGTGCATGAACTTTAATAACGTTCACTTTCGCGACTGGGGAATATATGACGGGGTGAGCGTCCAGCTAGGTTGTTGACGACGATGATATTTATTCTGTGATTTCTCTCCACAAACAGCTAGTGCTTATTTAAAAGCTACAAAACAGACTGAATACAAATCAATATGGTAGACTGTTATATATGGTCCCAAACAAGTGACTTGTCGCCTCTTCTCTAATGAGTTGTTAATCGATGGTGGTTCTTGGGGAAAAGAGGGGCGAAGAGAGCTCGCACGGGTGTGTCTGGACCATAATAACTCCCTTTCAAAGTCCTTGCTTAATGGCTATAAGCTCCTCTCCCTTTATGGGTGAAGTATTGCAGCATCCTGCCATATAATATGGTGGGGGGTTGTAAGTCAACTGCTGGAACAGCAAATGGTAGTTACTTGTGGTTATAAATGTAAAAAGCGAAAATTTACAGATTAGTACAGAGTTATTAAATATTATAAACGAGTTTTCGCTTTATCCGGATGATCCAAATGGTGCGGTAATTACAATTTTGGGCCTAGAAGCAAAATTTCTTTTGGGGCTCCTTCACAGACGTTATCCATTACATCACCTCTACTGAACTTACACCCTAATGCAGCCAACAAAGATGCAGGCCCTGGCAGATGTCCTGAGGCCGTTAAGCATTGCTTACTTTTGTAACCTGATAGTAATGTTACTGAATATAAAGCATACAGAGCATATATTTTCTTGGAACAGTGCCAGTTGCCCCAAAGTTATGGAACAAATACGATGTTTGGATGTTTGAAGTAGAATGAGGCAAGATAATTCCTAATTACTCCAAAAGTTGTGAAATGCTATCCATATCGCCTACATGATGACAGAAGACAGAACTAAGGGTTTACCGATTTCATATTGGTTAAAAAATTAATTGTTATTTGACAAACCATAAACTAAGTGTAAGAATGTTTGTACAGTACTTGTACTTTAATCAATACCTTTTATTATTTTTGTTTCAGCAGATGGTTTTGTGGATAATGTGACCATGCATTTGTAATAAATGGATTCCATCATATGCCTTTGACGGGGGCATGTCCAGGTTTTACTGGACCATGAGGCGGTGTTTAAAACGCACGCGAAGCCGATTTAAGGAACAATGTCGTGTCTTAAAATTAGTTTTCTTCTCCTTGTTTTACAACACATTCACTGATATCTACTATGTGTGTGACACAGCCATGGAACCGATATTTTGGTTTGTCGACCATTTCACCCGTTTTTTTGGACCCGTAAGTTTAATTTATAATCTTGTTATGATCTTTCAACTGGATCTTCTTTGTATTCCATGTTATCATTTAGAAAAAAATATAGTAAACAACATAGGGAATGAGAATATATCCTTCAAATATTACAAATAATAAAAAAATAAGTTAATGCAAATTTAAAAAAAAATCTTTGGTTTCTTGAGTTTTAATTGTTTTGTGTCGGTTTAGCTTTTTAAAGAATAAATTAGAAATAAAATTGCTTTAAACTCTTAACGGCTTATGAATGTTTAATGTTGATTTTAAAAAAAATAATATTGCAAAAAGAAACAGCTTTTTTTCCTCCAAGGACCAAAAGCACTCTGCAGCTAAGAAATGATTTTAGCAGCTATGATATTTTTAATAAAACCGCGACGTTGCATAAAACATTGATGCACAAAAATCTGCCATCGTTATTTTTATGCAGAAATGATTTATAAATTTGTCACATTTTTCATGAAATGCTCATTCATGTTTAACTTTTAATCCGTATAGGTTTTTGTGGTTGGGGTCTGCTCGCTCATGGCGTCCATTATCATAATTTCTCATGTGGTGGGAATTCCCTACTGGTGGCATAACAACGTGTTCTCTCTAGTCCTTGTTTTAATTTTTGGCTATTGGATTCTAATTAACGTCTGCTTTCACTACTACATGGCTGCCATGACTCCCCCAGGTTATCCCCCAGAGGAGGTAAGTGTTAATTTCTGCCGATTTCAAACTGAAATTCAACTGTAATTTTGTTGTTAAAAATGTGTGCATTGACGCATTGCAGGGTGACTTAATCCCAGAAGTTGCGTCCATCTGTAAGAAGTGCATTGCTCCGAAACCACCACGGACACACCATTGCAGCATCTGCAATCGCTGTGTTTTGAAAATGGACCACCACTGCCGTATCCTTTCATATTTTCAATTTTTGCTGTGTAATCTACTTTACTTATGAGTGAGAAAATCCTTGATGGCAATACCAGCATGGGTAAATAATTGCATCGGACATTACAACCATCGTTACTTTTTCCTGTACTGTGTCTACATGGTTATAGGAACACTTTACCTAGTCACCTTTGGCGGGAATATTTTTTGGGACCATTTTTCTACTTACAAGGTAAGCTTTTTTCTTGGTGTTTCTGAGATTGATTTGAATCGGAGCCAATCTTTGATCAAAGGGACTGGCAAACTGGACAATTTTACAAATCAGTAAACCATGAAAGCTGACAAATTAGGAGAATCTTAAATCCCATAAGTATAAGCTATTTGAAGTTAAATAAGACAATATACGTGTACTTATAATAAATGATCTGAATAATTGTCAGGGAGTCCAGCAGCCTTAAATATTAGGAAAACCGGAAAAGTTTTTCACCCTAAAAAAATCAACAATTATGCTTGAAGTTTGTATTAAAAATCAGTTTATGCTGGAATTTCCTGTTTGCATTTTGAAATTTCTGTTAATATGAAGAATTTCTAGAAAAATCATAGACTTGTTGGACAGACATTGTGGTAATTAGCTCTACGAGGGGTCTTTTAAACATGTGCTGAATGCAAGGCCGGATATATGGGGGATGATCATGAGGATAGATCCCCCTTAACAGAAATCCAAGAAATTGTACAAATTTCAACTCGAATTGGCAAAATATAAAAAGGGAATTGCACTTTTGCATTACAAGTGCGATTTTCTATTGGATTTATCTAAGGCAAAAACGCAAATTTTTCTATGGTAAAAACGCGATTTTTTAAAATGGACCACTTTTGTTTGACGCATTCTACATCTACATTTGATCTCTTCTAGAGTTCTAGACACGAGAATGATACTGTGCCTGCAAACATATCCATAAAATGTGAGAGCTCCTCATGTAGCAATGTACGTAAGTTTAATGCTGGTTAGTCATCTTTTGTAAGAATGTTACTTTGCCAAATTTCTTGCTAAAGACCAATTGCATATTGGTTTGTAATTTGTAGTTTGAATACAATTTATCACCATTGTATTCGTATCAATAATCCCTGCCCCTTTAATGAAATCAGGAAATCAACTCAATGAACCTTATGCTGGAAAAACTAGATGCTGAGAAATACAGTCTAGAATTTCCATACAAAAACGAATCGTGGTACCATGGCGTGATGATGTACACGGCACTGCTTTGTCTCGGAGTGTTGATCGCCTTGGGATCGTTAACCGTCTGGCACGCGAAACTTATTGCCCGAGGAGAAACCAGCATCGAGGCCCACATAAACAAAGCAGAAAGAATCAGGCTGAAAAAGGAAGGAAGAGTAAGGGAAATCACATTTTGTTTCACATTGGAATAGTCTTCCAAAAGTAATGCCTGTTTCAGCGCCCAATTTTTAAGAATTTGGTGAAATTTTGCAGTTTGTCAAAATGAAAACAGAATATTCAGCTTAATAGACATGTATAACATTTAATTTGTAGGTCTTTATTAACCCATATAACTTTGGATCAAGAAGGAATTGGAGAATGTTTCTTGGCTTGCATCATGGAAGGTCAGTGAAAACCGAATTCCATTTTATGGTTGGGTTCTGAATTTTTTTTTTGTTTCAAGTTAATATTTAAAATTTGATCGGCTTTAAAAAAAAAATGCAAGAAACCTAAATCTGGATAAAATTTTAAAGATGTTATTGGACACAATTTATGCTTAGCCTTTGAATTTGTATTCACTCTTTCATTCGAATATAGTAACGTCTTTTTTGTCCTTACAGGTCTTGGTGGTACATTCTTTTGCCTTCATGCCACTTGCCACTCGGAGATGGCCTCCAGTGGCAGATTGCAAACAATGAGAATGTCGAGAATTATTGAGCATAAGGTGTAAGCTGTAAATTTGTAACTTGAAATGGTCCTTTTTTGTGTACTGTATTTTTCAGTAATGATTTTAATACAGTTGCTATTCAGACTCCTGGTGTTTAGTGTATAGTCTGCATGGAGCCAGTCAAACAAAATAAATCTGAGGAAGGCATTTGTTAGAATTCACAAAGACTTCCACCCTAGCTTTGCCCAGATAGAGAAAAGTAAAGAAATAATTTATGAAATTATAGTAAAATACAGCGCAATCCAGAGAATGTGGCCACATCGGGAACAAGAAAGATGGTTGTATTATGCAGCTGGGACTATATTCCAAAATGCATTGTATTTTTGCACTGTACCTCACATTTGAAAAGTCCATATTATATATGTTCGTGTAGTTTAGTAGAAGCTGTACTTCGTACATCCTGAAAGATTTTGAAGTATAAGAGTGGATTCAAAATAATTTGGAGGAATTTAAATTTATTCAGAACTCATGAAAATAGCAATCATTCCGAAAGGTACGCATGTTTACGGAATCTACACTGAGTCATAAAAAGGTAGAACCCAATAATAATATCACAACTTCGTGAAAGATGCTTTGATTTCGATGAAATTTGGCACTACATAGAGCAATAGTGTAGGCCCAAAAATGAATTATAAAACGCTCTCCGATGCCCTTTTCGCAACCCCGGAGTCTAACATGGCATTCTTTGGTTGACAAATATATTATACGCTTGGTGAGTTTTAATAATTTGTGGTTTCAAGTCTTCGATTTGTAAACCTTTTTCTTAAGAGCTTCCAAAAATCAGCTTTAGGCTCAATAAAATTGATGCAAGTGTGTCCCAGAATTGAAACACCAACTGAAACTGTGATGGTCTTCCTGGAAGGAGATTTTAATTGCAGCAACCGTTTACTGTCAATTTCCCGCTCTTTTATATCTCTCCGAGCATAAACACGATCAATTTGAGCGTTTCCAGGAGTTGAGACAGTGAACAACTTTGATTCAGTAAACCAGATGAATGGGACCATGTGTGTAGGATATCTTCTGAGAAGAATTCGCCAGCGTTTCAATCATGCGTGTTTATTCGCTTGTTTGTTCAGGGGTGATCTGTGTTTTTAAACAATTAATTTAGTTCGATATCTTTTTTGATAATGTTTTGAACAGAAGAATGTGATATTTGTAAATTGTGTAAAGATTAACTTAAGCCAGGTCTCCACCAAGACGTACATGCACGTACTATATACACGTTTTTTTTACAAACATTTGCAAAAAAGTTTGCCCTCCGGGTTTGTTTCAGCCGCCATTTTGTAAATATATGTAAATATTTACAAAATGGCGGCTGAAACAAACCTGGAGGGCAAACGTTTTTACATGTTTCTAAATACATGTATATACGTACATGTACGTATCGGTGGAGACCCGGCTTTAGTACCAGCTCCCTAACACTGATAATGGTATTTTTCGTAAGCGCAGATCTTGGCTTTCCGCTTCTAACTCTGCGTTTTGCCGATCCAGTTGAATCAATTTTGTGCAAAAGTTTGCTCAAACCACCAAGCGACCAGCTTTTCTCAGAAAATTTCCTTATAAAAAGAGCTTTTGTGCAATAACCATTCGTTTTTCGTAAAAATGTTTAATATCACGTTTTGTTCTTCATACTACCAGTTTTTGCAAGTTGGAACACGATCGAGCAACATGCACAAGGGCAATTCAAAAAGACATGGGAAATAAACATCTTGCAAAATTGGATTTACTTTGAGTAAAAACAATTTTTTTTGTGGCCACGCTTTATATGAAATTGGCATGTTTAAGAATTAATTATACATAATGGCATTTTATTTGAATTTTGATAGAGATATTGCTTCCCCACCAAAAAGGGATTTTAACAGGCACGAGTGCAATTCGAAACAGTCACATGATCATCAATTGGCCAATTAGCATCTATCTCGCGTCCACCTTCCTGCGTGATTTTAGCTACGGTTCTTCTGTTGCAAGGTGTTCGCATCCCCGGTTCTTCTCTGCGAAATTTCCGAAGAAAATGTCGTTAAAAGGGGTTCCTGCCGAGTTCATCTCACCAGAACAGGCGAGAAGAGAACATGCTTTGGCCGTTAACCGAAATTACATCACCCAGCCAAGGTTAAGTAAGTGAAAAATTATTAAAATACCATTTTTTGCTATCAGATTAGTCCTATGCCCCCCGGTTAACTATTGCACAATTTCACCAAAAAGCATAGCTAGTTCGACCAAAAATCTGCGTAACCACATTTGTAAAGAATATTAATAGACACGCCGACTGATCTTTATCGTTCATTTCGCTGTTTTTCTGAAAATTCCGTGCGAAATTTAGATGTTTTCATCCGTGCTCGAAAACGCCCACTTTCGGCACTGTCGAAGGGGGGAGGAACCGGAATGAAGAGGAACGTTTTCCTTATTTTTGTTAAAAATTTACCCCAATTTCAATTTACAGAATAAACCAAGTTCATTCATGTATAACGGTCATTAAAGCTGGTTCAATTTTAGATTTTTTCTTCTCCTGCTTTCAACAGTGCGATTGTATTTGGCAGTGATCGATACAAGTTGTGGGCGTTTGCACCATGCAGTAATTTTAAATGGCAAAAAAATTGTTTTATGTGTCGAGAATAATAAAAACCTAGGTTTTAAAACTGTCCTAATCCCTGATAAGTTTAAAGAGGACACGGTGGTCCAGACCTGACCCTCATGAATGTACACAAGAAATCCTGTTGAACGACAAGTAAATAGACTGCATAAAAATTCACGGAAATGCCTTTGGAATTTTTTATAATATGTATTACATTCTGAGTGTTTAATTTTAAGAATATAAATCAGTCTGAACACATTTCAAAACATATGAACAAACTTAACTGTTTGAAACTTGTTCTGATAGAAATACTTGCATGAAAATATACCTTGGGAATGTAATGCACATTATAATTTCTGCAGGTAGTTCACAATGAAATTTTAAGTCCTTAAATTGTAAAACCACGTAGTGTCTTCATGTTCTCGTTGCAAGGTGCTGGTTGTGCCCAGGTGGTCGACAAAGGGTTTTCTTGGTGTTCATATTCTTCCATCATTTATTTTAATTTCCAAATGTGCTGTGAATTATTTCATTCTCAATTTTGTAAAATAAAATATGGACTTAAAGCAGACTTGTGCATTAGTAAATATTAACCATGAACGTGTGTTGAATAACTAGACATTTACTTGTGCAACGTTTTGTCCTTTCATATAAAGCACAAAGAAATGCTGGTTTCTTCTAACAAGCGTATTTCTGTTCTCATTGTTATTGCCTCATACTTGGCAAAATGTTGAAGATTTCCTCCCAAACCAGTTTTAACCACCCTCTGCATCCGATTGCATGCAATTATTTTAACCTCACAAAAGTTGGCTTTTAATCATGCCGAAAGTTGATTTGGCATCACTAACAAGCCATTAATAGGTACTAATTGTTGTGCAAGCGTTTATCAAATGCAAAGTTGGACACCGAGATAAGAAAATGTTGTTCTTTGGACCTAGCCAGGGAGATGCAAGAAATCGCAGTCTGTTTGATCCTCAATGAAGATATGATAACGGCACATTCTTGGTTCATTGTCACCAGTTTTATTGACACATTGCTACCTCACAAAATCTATCGCCTACAATCTCTATTTATTGGTAATTTCTGCACTTTATGATTTCCAGTTTACAAGACCGTATCTGGTGTAAACGGACCTCTTGTAATCTTGGATGACGTTAAAGTAAGTTAATAGACGTAATGAATGAATCGCTTATCTGATTAAAATTTGATAAAGTTTTGGATAAATAAAGTTTAACCATTTGAAAAGGAAAGTTTTGAAAACACTTAACAAAACTATTACCGAAGTTTACGGACTATAAGATGCACCTTAAGTTTTATGTAATTTTTTTAAAAAAACAAGTAGTATAAGACGCACCTGAATTTTGGAAGCAATTTTTTTAAGAAAAAAGTGCGTCTTATAGTCCGTAAAATATGGTAATACGAAGTTGATTACATAAAGCAAAAATACAAAAATGGCGTCGAAAGGCAATTATTCAATTAAATATCAAAATATTGCTTTAATGCCTCAAAGTCCATCAAAGTTCCATTTCAGTTATTCCGTACTATCGAAACATTGAAAATCTTCCATTAAACATTATTTCTACTTGTAAAACAAAATTCTTTTCTCCTGTTTTTTTATGTTTGATATAAGAACCGTTAGCATATAAAGGTAAGGTGGTTCAAAATAAGCACCAAATATGCTATGATAATTTCAGTTTCCAAAATATGCCGAAATTGTGGAGTTGGAGTTGGCAGATGGCACCATTCGAAGTGGACAAGTGCTGGAAGTCAGTGGCTCAAAAGCCGTGGTTCAGGTAAGCACACATTAATTTTATTAATTTTTTACTCATTTATTGAACTGCCAGAAGAGATTTTAATATGATGGCCCTTAAAAAAGGTGTTTGAAGGAACATCAGGCATTGATGCAAAAAACACTATTTGTGAATTTACTGGTGACATCTTAAGAACTCCTGTTTCTGAAGACATGTTGGGTGAGTAGTTGAAGTTGTGAAACTGAGTTGTTTTGGATTCTTGGAAATAGTTCTCGAATTTAATGCTGACATAATCAAAATATTGCCTGCATTGCTTAAAAAAATTTCCAATTTTCGAAATTTAGACTGAAACCGAGTGATTGCATTTAGTAAATCTGGTATTTTGTACAAAAAATGAACTTTCTTAACAAGATTTTTCCTTAAACAGGTCGTGTTTTCAACGGCTCTGGTAAACCAATTGACAGAGGACCACCAGTATTAGCTGAAGATTATCTGGATATTCAAGGTGCTTGAAAAAACTTCAAATTGCCTGTGTTTTGGCGTACCAAGTTGATGCTAATGAATTGTCTAATACAGGGCAACCCATTAATCCATGGTCACGTATTTATCCTGAGGAAATGATCCAGACTGGAATTTCGGCCATTGACGTAATGAACAGTATTGCCAGAGGACAAAAAATTCCAATTTTCTCCGCTGCTGGCTTACCGCACAATGAAGTACGCGATATTCTGATGGTTTTTTTGTTTAGGAATTCTAGAAATTTCATCAGTTTCTCATCCAAGTTTTGATGTTCTCGCTTAAGATTGCTGCACAAATTTGTCGGCAGGGTGGTTTGGTGAAGGTTCCTGGAAAGAGTGTCCTGGACGATCATGACGATAACTTTGCTATCGTTTTTGCCGCTATGGGTGTAAGTTGAAAACAACTCGGCAGTGTACTTTTGAATTTGTATTTTGAGTTGTTTTCATCTGGTTTCTCCTTAAAAGGTTAACATGGAAACTGCCAGGTTTTTCAAGCAGGATTTCGAGGAGAATGGCTCTATGGAGAATGTGTGCTTGTTCTTGAACTTGGCCAACGATCCAACGTGAGTTTTTTGCTTAAATTTCATTTTTCTCTTCTACTAATCATGTGCTGATGAAAATGGGTCTAAAGCGATAATAACTAATTTTATTAAGCAACAAATTTAATAGACAATGACACTAAACGGTGTAATTAATGTGAATCAAAAGGGGTTGGCCAGCGATAAAGGCCGATAACGGAACGACAGTTTTTTGAGAAAACTTGGTAACGTGAACGTGTATTTTTTCAATAAAGCATCGAACGTATCATCACCCCACGTCTAGCCCTCACCACTGCCGAGTTTTTGGCCTACCAATGCGAAAAACACGTTTTGGTCATCTTGACTGACATGAGTTCATACGCCGAAGCTCTTCGTGAGGTAACCCATTGAGCAATTTAGCAGCTGTTGATTTTTTGGGACCAGTTTTCTGAATTTTGGCACTCCTTAGGTGTCAGCTGCCAGGGAAGAAGTACCCGGTCGTCGTGGTTTCCCTGGTTACATGTACACCGATTTGGCCACCATCTACGAAAGGGCTGGACGAGTAGAGGGCCGAAACGGTTCCATCACCCAGATTCCCATCTTGACTATGCCTAACGATGGTAATGCTCACATTCTCGGTTTGAAGGCGTTGTAGTAAAAACATGCGATTACTAAAACGGGGTTTGCTACCACTTGCAGATATTACCCATCCCATTCCCGATTTGACCGGCTACATCACGGAAGGTCAGATCTACGTTGACCGACAGCTGCACAACAGACAGGCAAGGAACTTGGAATTTGCATTCGAGGGTTCAAATGCCCGAATGCTTTAGTCACGTTTTTGCTTTGAACACTTGTAGATTTATCCTCCAATCAACGTCCTTCCTTCGCTGTCGCGTTTAATGAAGTCTGCCATCGGTAAAGACATGACGAGAAAGGATCATGCTGATGTTTCCAATCAGTTGGTCAGTTTTGATTTCTTTTAATTCTTCTTTTCATAAAAGAAATCATAGGACTCGCTAAGTAGTTAGCTTTTCGACTATATAAATTATTTTTTTGTACACGTAGTATGCCTGCTATGCTATCGGAAAAGACGTGCAGGCCATGAAGGCCGTGGTCGGTGAGGAGGCTCTGTCATCAGAGGACTTGCTCTATTTGGAATTCCTCACCAAATTCGAGAAAAATTTTATTTCTCAAGGTAACGAATTGATTAAATTTTGCGGAGAATTGACGATATATCGCCGCTCACAGACTAAATTTTTGACTTTACGGAAATCCAACAGGAAACTACGAGAACCGCACTGTTTTCGAATCGTTAGATATTGGATGGCAGCTGCTGCGTATCTTCCCCAAGGAGATGCTGAAGCGTATCCCTCAAGAGACTCTGGCTGAATTCTATCCCCGTGACAGTCGTCCCACTTAAGTCCGTGGTCTGGTCTACCGTTAGTGAAATGCTCGGAATAGCCTCTCTAGTTGGTGTAAAAATAAGGGTCAAGGTTCATTGTCCAATATCACTCCATTCATTCATTGCCGTGATGTAAATTTTCTTCAAGCACTGTACATTTATCGTGCTTCTAATTGTAAGGGTGTTCTCAATTGAGCATTTGCGCGCCAAACTAATCATGTGGCAGCTGAAAATTATCCACAAATCGGATGTTGCATTCCGCTACTTACTCCAATATCAATGATGTTGGCCCTCTTGCACATGCTGGAAATCAAAAGCTGCTGGTGATTCTGTTGAGTAGTTATATTTGACACTTCCAGTAAATGTCAAGTTTTAGTGATTATCTATGAAAAGTATTAATAAATACAATTGATGAAGCCATTTTTATTGTGAGACTACATCTTTCATGGTTTTCTAGATGTCTATAAATAGTTGACTTTTGGTGACACAAATGACACACATTTCATCCCAGAGGTACTTTTGGGACTCGGTTGATAAATACAAGTACAGTATGTACATTATTGTAAATTTGTCTGCATGAATGCAAAAAAACCACTCATTCCATTTAAGTTGAAAGCTTTTAATATAAAACTATATCCCCATGTTTCAATAACTAAGTTTTTATTGCTAAGTTTTACCTAAAATTTCCATTATGAATAATTCTCACCGAGCTTATGGCCCAATCAGGCTGCATTAGCCTCTAATTTTACAGAATTTTTGATACTTTATTCTCGCATGTGCAGATAGAAATTTGATTTGAAATATTACTTTATATTATAATGGACATAATAAGTCTTATCTTATTTTTAATTCATACATGTATGGGCTTGTTAAACAATTCTAATTAGAAAACAACAAACTTCGTGTCTAATTTAAAGTCAATTGAAGCAGAGGTGTGCAATTCGTTCAAGGAAAGTTCAAGTGCAAACTAATACAAGTTTCACAAGATGCATGTTTCTTTCTAGTCTTAAGCCGCCAGTTTTTCCAATGCTTTTTCATCCGCACGAAGACAAACTAAATCGATATTGTTTTTCTTCCAATGATCAATCATTCCATGCCGTTCATACATTCGTATTGCATTTGTATTAAGGGCACTTGCCTCCAATTCGAGACCCAAACATCCATTAGCCACGGCTTTCTAAAAAAAATACAAGATGTCATCGATTAATTGAAGCAATTAATTTATATACTATAATAGAGATGGTCACGTTTTTCAATGGACCAGAGATTTAAAACTTCTTACACTGGAAAGTTTAGTAGAAGCAATATGTTTATAACTGTTACATTAAATATATAGAAATAACACTAAATTCGTGTTTTTTGTTTTAGGGGCCTAGGCCTCCGGAATATGTGTGAAAAAAATTTAAAATGTTGAAAATGACCTTTTGGAATTGTCATTAAAACGCAATTTTTTTTATGTTAAAAACGCAATTTTACTATTGCTAAAACGCAAATTTTCTTTGGTAAACGTAATTTTTTTAAGGTAAAAACGAGGACCATATATCCTAAAAGTGGGTCCTAAACGGGCAAACGTGGTAGCAAGGCCTATTCAGGCCACATGATACTATAGGGTCTTTAAAAAAAACCATTTGTTTCCTTTAATCACAACCGCATGGGCGAAATGCTTTTGAAAGCAAAAAAGCCTAGAAGTTTTCTGAAGCATTGTTACGGAAAATTTGACAGAAATTTTGAAATCCTAAAGCCGGGTCTCCACCAAGACGTACATGCACATGTATTTAGAAACATATGCAAAAACGTTTGTCATCCGGGTTTGTTTCAGCCGCCATTTTGTAAATATATGTATGTAAATGTCAAAATTTTACACCTATTAAATGTCTTTGATAGCTGTACAATTTTGATATTTAAATATATTTACAAAATGGCGGCTTCAAATCGCTCCATGATTTTGTTTGTGGAAACTGATTTTATACATATTAATTGCTTTTGGAACCATTTTTAAATTGTATTTTAAATACCTTGGCAACTTCTTTTATTAACAATAGTCCAATTCCTCTGTTCCTGTAAGTTGGACGTACAAATAATGCTTCTATGTGAAAAGCACGTTTTCTAAACATGGAAAAATAAGGATTGTACAAAGCCAATCCAACTATTTTCTTGCAATCTGTAAGCAAAACACCAACACAATTATTTCACAATATTAATACTTGCCCACCTGTAGCATACCGTCAAACCTGTTTTGAGAGTATGCAATTGAAACCAAAATAACATGGAAGATTCTGCTAAGCCTGGATAACACTCCTTACATATTTAAATTGCTGCTGCTATATAAATGTACATATGTATCTGAACTTACCATGTACATCATTGATTTCGGCAATGCTTGTTTCAAACCAAGGTTTTTCTCCAAAACCAGCCTCTTCCAGTTCTAGACACGGATATTTCAAAATTACTTAGCAATAAAATATACTTTACTGTTCAAAATGTAGAATTTTATTAATGTTAATTTGGGGTTTTATGATCAGCTGAGAATGAAATACAAAAAAATGGTTATTTCCAAATTCCTGTATCAATCCACACCTGTTTTTATTCTCGCCATTTTAAATCAAATTTTAAAGTATGGTACAATTGAAATAATCCAATTTACATGTTTTTTCTAGTACTTTAATGCATATAGGAATATCTTCTCATTTGTGGGTTCTATTCAAGGGTTTTGTCAATTTCAGTTATTAATTAACTTTTATTTATAGAAATTTAAGTGCAATTTATTATTTGGGGTCTATAAAGCTTACCATGAACTGAAGCAGTCTTTAGCTCTGTCGCCCCTACATGATCTCCTAAATCCTAAACAGTATTAATAAATTAAAAACGACAATCTTAACGTGCATGATTATCAAGATTAATCTTGATGTGGCGTATGATTCTTTAGAGTGACAATTCCGGCTGAGTTTTTTTTAAAAAGATTTATTCGTAAATAACGTGTAATTAATTTTTAAATGCATTTCGAAAACAAAATAAATTCATTGAATTAATAAGGGCTCTAAGGGGTTCAGAATCTTGGGGTGAACTATTTAGACCATTTATTTATTACAATTTTACATAAGAAAATGTGCTCCTTTAATGCAGAAAAATACCATAATGCTATCGAAGACTGTCAAAATGATCATTTCAAGGTTTTATTACAACACATTTAAAAGCAGGAATCAACAGGATAACATACGGAAAAGTATTGAGACACTTACCCTGAGGAATTCGGCCATTACTGGACAGTCCTCCTTCCTTCCATCTCTGATGGTCACAACATCCACAAAATTTGCCATTATTACGCTTATTCACTTAATAAATAAGCTTATGAGCGACGGTCTTAAAACGTAGTTGTGATTAAATGGCAAAATGCCATATAGGCTTTGTATACTTTAATAAAAGAGGATTGACTGTAACCCTGAACCGTGATCAAAACACTGATCACTTGCTTCTGGTTTTTGTTATGCGTGCACTGCCGATTACATAATGGCTTTTAAACTTGAGCCGGGTCTCCACCAAGACATGTAACGTATACAAACACGTTTTTACAAACATATGCAAAAATGTTTGCCCTCCGGGTTTGTTTCAGTCGACATTTTTTAAATATATTATGTAAATATAAAAATTGTACAGCTATTTAATAGGTGTACAATTTTGATATTTACATATATTTACAAAATGGCGGCTGAAACAAACCCGGAGTGCAAACATTTTTGCATGTGTTTGTAAATACGTGTATATTTCAATTAGAAAGAATTAAAGAAAAAAAGACTCATTATATGAAATGTTCTCGATGATATCGTGTGATTGAGGGTGCTGCAGTTCCGTAGTGCCTATGGACGAGCCGCCACTGCTCAAACAGAAACCCAAAATTTCGCACATGTCTGCAGTCTAATCAGTTAATTGGGGTCATTTTACATGTGCTGACCCGATTTTAAAAATACCAAACTTCGTGTCTAAATTAAAGTCAATTGAAGCAAAGGCGTGCAATTCCTTTAAGGTAAGTTTAAATACAAGTTTCTCAAGATGCATGTTCCATTCTAGTTTTAAGCCGCCAATATTTCCAATGCTTTTTCATCCGCACGAAGACAAACTATATCGATATTGGTTTTCTTCAAACGATTAATTATTCCATGCCGTTCGTACATTCGTATTGCATTAGTATTAAGGGCCCTTGACTCCAATTCGAGACCCGAACATCCATTAGCCACGGCTTTCTAAAAAAAATACAAGATGTCATCATTAATTGAAGCAATTTCAATCAATTTTATATGCTATAATAGTGATGCTCAAGTTTTTCAATGGACCAGAGATTAAAAACTTCTTAAACGGGAAACTTTAGCAGGAGTAATACACCCATACCTCGATATACGGCCGCTCTTTATACGGCCTTTCGCTATAACGGCCTTTTTTAATTATGGCACGTTTTCGATATACGGCCCAAAATGTTCCGTTATACGGCCGTTATGCGAGCAAATTCCTTTGTGCGCATGCGCACAACAGTCAAACACCTCGCCGCTGGAACTGTGAAACTAAAGCGCTAATTAAATAAATGAATCAATAGATTAAAAATAAATAAAATTAGAAAGAATTAAAAAAAAAACACTCGTTATTAAATGTTATCGATGATATCCAGTGATTGGGGTTGCTGCAGTTCCACAGTGCCTATGGAACGAGCCACCACTGATTGTTTTTCATTAAATGCATACATACATATGTGCATATGATTTTTTTTTCTAAATTAACGTTTATTATTAATACATTGTTTTGTACTTTTATTTTTATGCAAGCACTTTCTTAGAAAATAAAAAGAATAAAACGCTTTATGAACCAAAAAAAACCCCACATTATTTTGTAAAAACTTGGAATGGATCTAATTGAATTGCATAGGTTTCTATGGTATTAATTGATTCGTTATATGGCTTTTCGCTATACGGCCTACTTTTCCGAAACGTATCTAGGCCGTAAAACGAGGTATGGGTGTATATGGTTGTATAAATTAATTATACGGAAATAACACTAAATTCGTGCTATGAACGTTTTTATCTAAAGCCAGGTCTCCACCAAGACGTATACATGCAAAATCGTTTGCCCTCCGGATTTGTTTCATCCGCCATTTTGTAAATATATGTAAATACAATATACCTATGTGAAACAAACCCAGAGGGCAAACTTTTTTGCATGTTTGTAAAAAACGTGTATATATACGTACATGCATGTACGCCTTGGTGGAGACCCGGCTTAATATTGCATTGAGTATCTCTCAGTTGAGAATTATTTGTAATTGCTTTTTCAAATTTTGGGTTTTAGAACAATTGCTCAAACCACCAAAAGCTCACACGAGCTCAAACTTACCAATCCTAATCTAATCTAACTTCACCTAACCTTATATGAATTTGAAACTACTATATGTTGTGCTTTTGTCCGTCCACTTTTCGTTTTTAGTCCTTTGATCGACTGTAAAGTTAAAGGTACATATATACAATTGCTTGACAAGTTCCACTAGGGTCAAAGGTGTAATTTTCTCAAGCTTTTCCTATATTTCCTTACGGGGGACTTTTGCAGGTTTGTGCAGAAACTCGGACCTTTGATTGTTGGTCCAGAAAAATGAGTTCGTGAACTGAAGCATCGTTCGTAAAGCGAAACAAAATGTGGTGTTCGTAAAAAAAGTTTGTTCGTAAACAGAAATTCGTAAACCGAGGTTCCACTGTTTAAGGGATCGCGTTGTTTTTGGTTAATCTTACCCTGTTGATTCGTAATACATGATTGGAATGTACTAGCCTTGGCACTTATGATATTAAAGCTGGGTCCACACCAACGAAAGCACAGCACAAAAGCAGAAAACATGGAAACACAAACATCAGAACATGAAACACGGAACATGAAAACATGTTTTTAGGAGCATTCTTGCCACATATAATCCAAATTTTTAACTTGTGTATTTTAAATACCTTGGCAACTTCTTTTATTAATAATAGTCCAATTCCTCTGTTCCTGAAAGTTGGACGTACAAATAATGCCTCTATGTGAAAAGCACGTTTTCTGAACATGGAAAAACAAGGGTTGTACAAGACCAATCCAACTATTTTCTTGCAATCTGTAAACAAAACACCAACACTATTATTCCACAATATTAATATTTCCAAACCTGTAACAAACCGTCAAACCTGTTTTTGAGAGTAATGCAATTGAAATCAAAATAACATCGAAGATTCAGCTAAGTCTGCATGGATAACACTCCTTACATAAATTGCATCTTTCATACAATTTAACATACTTCACCGTATTTGCTATCACTTTAAACAATGCTGATATAAAACATATATCTTGAACTTACCAGGTACATCATTGATTTCGGCAAAGCTTGTTTCAAACCAAGGGTTTTCTCCAAAACCGGCCTCTTCCAGTTCTAGACAAAATGTTTTAAAATTACTTAGCAATACAATTATACCTTAGTGTTTAAAATGTAGCATTTTATTAATGTTCATTTAGGGTATTATGATCAGCTGAGAATGCAATACAAAAAAATGGTATTTCCAAATTCATGTATCAATCCACTCCTGTTTTTATTTTCGCCATTTAAAATCTAATTTTAAAGTAAGGTGCAATTGATGTAATTCACTTTAATGCCTATAGGAATATCTTATCATTTGTGGGTTCTAGTATTCAATGAATTGGTCAATTTTGGATATTAACTTACTTTTATTTATAGAAATTTAAGTGCAATTTATTATTTGAGGTTTATAAAGCTTACCATGAACTGTAGCAGTCTTTATCTCTGTAGACCCTACATGGTCCCCTAAATCCTATAAACAATACAAGTATAGAAATCTATTAGAAAGGACAATCTTGACGTGATTATCAAGATTAATCTTGAGAGTGACATTTCCAGCTGAGTTTTTTTAAAAGAAATTGTTCGTATATGACATGTAATGTTTCTAAATGTATTCCGAAAACAAAATGAATTCATTGATTTCCAAAATGCCACAAAGACACACTTAAATGATATGATTGAATGACCATCTTAAGATGCAGACGAAATTACTTTTTTACACAAACATATAGCTATTGATTGGCAAGATTTTTTAAGCAGAAAAGACCAAATTTCTAGCTAGCACAAAAATGCCCAATAATAATATAACTATGAATCAAGGGCACAGCAGTATATATGTCATGCCATTTTTTTTTAGAGGGGAGGGATAAAGATGGGGAATTAGGATCCAGAATCTTATGGAAGACCATTTTGGCAATATATTTATTGCATGCAATTTTACGTAAGAAAATTTGCGTTTTTACCTTAAAAAAGTGCGTTTTTGCCTTACAAAAATCTCACTTTTAATGATACAAAAAAATCCATGTCCATAGCAGAAAAATTACACTTGAAATGCAAAAGTGAAATTCATCTTTCATATGTTGCTGATTCAGCTTGAATCTAAAATGTCTTGGGTTTCGGAGGAGTAGGGGTTTTATCCCCAAGATCCTCCCCCCCCCATGTAAACGGCCTTACAATGAATCGAGATATAAATGGAAACCAGTACCAAAATAAATTACTACAGTAACACGCTCATTAACATTCAAATTTTGCAAACGTGTGCTTTGCAGCTCTACCATGTTATCGAAGTTCGTGAAAATAACAATTTCAAGAATTTATTATAACACATTAATGTGTTATAATAAATGGCCCCAAGTCCGTGTATGTTATCACATTTGGGAGGGGACAGGGGGTCAGCTGCCCCGGGCGCCGGTTGCTAAGGAGCGCCAAAGGGGCACCCAAAGTTTAAAAGTGATCTGTAGGATTATAGGTACAGTGGAACCCCGATTCTACGCTTTTCATAGGACCAGGGGTAAAAAACGTACGAAACGGGAAAACGTTAAATCGGGGTTACAAATAATTTAAGGATATT
>JAQGBW010000886.1:0-32306 GCA_034698625.1 Julus scanicus | reverse complement strand
CTGGCGTTGGTGTTTAGCCCTCGTGTTGCAGAAATAGGCCAACGTTAAAAATCAACAAACAAACAAACAAACATGTTGTATGCAATGCATTTTGCACAGGCTATATCTTAATTTAATGCCACATACATATATATGTACATAGTTCAATACTTGCTACTTCAAATATTGACTCATCTATAGCCATAAATATAATGTTTTATATAATGGAATTTTGTGGATACAGTAACTTATTTCATGTCAGGTTGCGAAACGGGATTTTATTTAGTTCAATCTCACTGATGTATCTCACTAACGTCTTCTCATTTCCTGATCTTTCTTTGAAATTTTCTTGAACTTTTTTATAAATCTCTACTTTTGCTAGTTTTACTCAATGTGACAATGAAGGACTTTTTTTTCGGATTCTTATATTCCATTTGCTTCGCTGTTGATTTATGTTGCATGTTGAATCTATTTTTTAATACGAAACAGCTTGCCTTCTTATAAATGTCGTTCATCGTTTTTAATTTCAGACTTACTTAATGTGAAATTTAATTGATTTTCATGATGTCTCTTCTCTATTTCCATGCCATGCTCTGCTATACACTCCTACGTTATTTGCACAGTTGGAAATGATACTTTTTAGTCGATTAAAAAAAACCCTGCATTTCGGCTGTTTAATGTACGACTCCTGTGGGAAGAATAGAGAATAAGGAAGAACCGCTTAATAACCGGTTGTTTCAACATTCGGCTTGATTTTGTACTCGGATAGTAGTATCTCTATTCTGCCATGAATGCAATGCCCCGCGTTATTGCCTCAGTCTGTATCATCAGGATTTGGGCAAATAATGATAAATGCCAGTCTACGAAGGCTTGCATGCAGCAGCAGTAGAGAGCATTGTATCTCCCCCACTGGCTATAGAGAGCATTTTTATTGGTATTTCCATTTTCCCAATCGCTTATCACAAATTAACTTGTAGTCATAGAACAGCCATTGTCTGTTCGTTACAGCATTAATGATGGCCATCTTTAAAGGTATTGGGTTAGTCCAGATAAGCCGTATCTATGACTACTACTACTACTGGAACGATTAAGGGGAGCGAATCAAGTAATTGAGGTGGTAGGCTAAATGCAATAGACGTGGTCATTATCAGGACCATTTCATTGTGGTGCAGCCTCTAGTTATCTTGTTTGGCTTGCCTGCTATATATTAGAGAAATCTAGCACCTCGAAAAACATGTCATTTCCACAACGACGAAAACCTAAATGACTTCGGTATCATGGAAAGGGGATTGCAGATTGAGAAAAAGAAGGAAAAAAATGAATTGTGGAAAGGATGACACGAGATATAGAATGTTTCAGAAACAAAGCTTATTGGTCGTAAATTGTACAGAGTGGACATTGGCAAAACCCCTATGGTGGTACTTTTGGTTTCTGCAAAGTGGACTAATGGGGATTCGGTTCCGTAACATTAATGGGACGATACTTCTTCATGGCATGTACATGCCCGGAATATGTATTTTTGCAATGTTAAACAAAAATATATCTCAGTGATAAATTGCACTGGTTTGACCTGTAGCTGCATGTATTTTGGAATTGTATAATTCCTTGTAATTTACACACAGTATTTATCAGTACATCTTACGTGTAATACTGTAGCATTCAGTAATTCATTAATAGTTGGCTAATGTTGCATACCATCTTTAATGTTCCAGCATTCTCCATGTATACAGAAAACAAAACATTTTTAATCTACGTCATTGTTGTTTGTGTTTCAGTTGTACTCTCCTACCATATGGCATTTATTTGCAGACTGTAGTCTGTAGCGTACTGATTTGAATAGAATCAAATTGAATAGCAGATTTGGAAACTAAAAAAGACAAATTCTACATAATTGTTGTTAGTTTTTATGCTTGAACGATTTATATATAAAACACGCATAAGTTTCTAATTTATTTATCCACTTGAAAGAACTGACTTTTTTAAATACACAGTTTTGGATTAAGATTTTATCTTTACATTTGTTAATTAAAGAATGTAAATTCTGTAATTAATTGTAAGCTGTATGCGGAATTATATTTGATCTGAAGATAAACTTGTTAGGTATGCGCGACGTTACGTATAGCTTCTAAAATAAAAATAAACTATCATCTCAAGAATGCATAATTTATTTTGTACATCAGTGATAAAAGCTGAACTTGGATTTGCCTAGTTATTCTAACTTGTTCATGATGTTATCCTACATTTTTTGCCATATGATTGAATATATTAGCTTAGCAACTCAGTATAGAAGACGTTTGCAAATGTGATAAGGTGTAAGCTTTAGGTTTGCATCGAAATGAAACATAGTAGATAAGCTCAAGGATTAGTGTCTGGAGAATGCTTTTCATTAGGTACTTTACGGCTATAATCCCAAATTGTCGGCTTAATCATTACGTAATTGGACACTTTGGTGTCAACAAAGTGAAGCGTATGTGCGACCGTCTACCATCTAAAACTGTTTTCTCAGCATTTACTACACTGCTGCCGAAGCTGAAAATCGAGAAATATATGAGGGAGTTTTTCGGTGTTCAATTCTTCTAGGACTTGTACTTTGAAACTTAAACGGCGTTATAACCCATCCAAATAATTTGCTTCCGTTCTTAGAAGCCGTTGACTACTCGCATTCTGTGAAATCTTGCAGTTAAGATCTTCACTTGAATTGATCCGAAAGGTCCCACTTGCACTGACTTACATTTACTCGATAACAGCCCGAAAGTGATTACTGTTAAGGAAGACCGCCTTTCAATTGTTAGAATTCGGTGCTGAACAATGCAAATTGATTTGAGGAGCTCTTAAATTGTAGAAACACATTCTCCACAATGTTCAAAAATTGCCAAGGAGAGTTTCAGCTAAATCGTATAAATCTAATAAATCTTGGACCATGTCTATTTTACATCTTGGCCGGTCCACTGTATATGTTTCATCACACATACAGTAAGGGGCCATTCAAAAAGGGCGTCCCCCAAAATTTCTCAAATAATCGATTTTCCCCCCACCACCTGTCCACATGATGTCCCTTTTAGCACCCTCCCTCCCCCTCAGTCATGGACGTCGATCCATTCATTGACAACTAGGGTGCCCAGAAAATTTGTTTGAACATACAAAGCCCCATCTTATAAATTTCCAAGCACCCAACATGCTACCAGTTTCACGTTATTTTTCTGATTAACAGAAATTTCCAGACCTCTAAGGGAAATTCCAGCCCGAGGTTTTAAAAATTAAAGTTATATTTGGGACTGGGAACACATTTCTTCTGGTGTCCTTGTTCCCTTTCACTGACCTTGAAAACTCATTTAATCAGAAAATATTTACAAAAACTGGAAAATACCATCATTAGTGGACGTCCATAATGGCTTTCCTACTTTCACCCCGACCCCCTACTCCCCTTTTGATAACATAGTTTTTGAAATGCCCCTATATGAATGCCATTAATATTGCCATCTGTCGGACAAACGTATTATCAATAGGGAAGTTCCACAGTCAATTAATTTAATGTACCAAACAATCAAATTTGCCAAGTATGTAATTAGAGTCGTTCTGTTGAATTAACATATTTGCATAATTATTTTTTTTTGCAGTTGAAACTCAACATAACGTGAATGCTGTTGAAGGTGGCAAGGCCGAACTACCCTGTGATCTAACACTTCCAAATCCTAGAAGCAAAGTGTCGCTCGTTCTTTGGTATAAAGATGGAGCAGGATTGCCTTTATTTAGGTGTGATTTTGTATTCTTTAATCTCATGGTATAACCAGATCTCATGGAATTGGTTGTGGAATTGCACGTTCAATCATTTTTTTTATCCTCATTTCAGTCTCGACCTTCGTAATAGAGCCAATTCTCAAAGTAATCACACGAAGCAGCCAATTGGAGAATCTCGGATAAGTTTTATGCACGAACGACATCCTGGGTACTTAATATTGGAACCCGTAAAGACTGATGATGCGGGCGTATTTCGATGTCGTGTTGATTTTCATAGAGCACCAACGAGAAATCAAAGGGTCCATCTCAGTGTTACAGGTTAGTTTAAATCACTGTTTAAATTTTTGCTTTGGCTGTTTTTTAGGACATATTCCTGGTCATGACAGAAAATAATGAATTTGGCAAATAAAAAAAAAAAAAAAAAAAAAATTGCTACTCTTTCCACCAATTTTCTAAGATTTTCGTTATTTTGTGATAACAAATCCAAATTTATTTAAAGTACTATATAAAATTATATCAACTAAATTGTAGTAATATATCAACTGAAATATACATAGTAATACATATATCAACTAATTCATCCAATTAATTTTTGTTAAATGCATCGTAAAAATTTACTTTATGAATTCTCCATATTATCTATCCAATCAGGTTGCAGCCATTAGTAAAACATTGCCACATTCTGCCAATTTGGTTAGAAATATCGTAGAATTTTGATATTCGATCTCATTGGCCCATTTTGGAGCCATTGGCGGGAAAGAATAAATTCTTGTAAATTTAGTCGTGAACTTGGGTAAAGTATCGGCTTTGGTATTCTAGAAATTCCACTGGTAAAATCACATTAATTCATCAAATCAAATTTTGGTGGCTGTTTTACACATATAGATATAACGTACAACCTGATTGTGCGGAATTACACAGGTAAAATGATATTTCGATCTCTGATTTTAGTTCGGATTGCGACAAGTGTGGTAATTTTTGGGCAAGTTTTCTATTTAATTAATTTTAATTTTATTTCTTTATTTGTTTGTAAAGGGGAATATATACGCAATTATTCAATAGCTTAATTTCTCCATTAATATGATACAAAAACGTTTGCAAACTGCATTAAATGATCTAAAAATAGTTTTAGAAGCCTTACTGGCGGTTGATATTAGCTTAGTATTATCTAACGAAATTTGGAATAAAATTAAATAGGGTGATAGTAGGCATCATAGGGAAATTTACATTCAGGCTGAAACCATACTTGTTCTGGAGGTTGGGAAATGGAATTTTGTATTACATGTACTCTATTGATTTCATACAGTATGTACTTTACATAATGTAGGCCATTCCTCGTTTGATGTTTATTGATTTCATTAAAATTGAATTTTCATTGCTACAGCCTCATGCAAACATTATTTACTGTATTTCCAAATTAAAATGTTGATTATTTATTTCAGAACCAACAAAATATGTGAAGATTGTGGACAAAAGCGGTAGGGAGGTCCAGGATGTGGTTACTTATAGAGAAGGAGAAGATGCCCATTTAATATGCCAGACTGATAGTGGTAAGTCACAATGCAGTATTTTGGCTTTCCTTTTTTTCTTAGTGTGATTTAATCTTCGTTGAACGTTTGTTGACATTGTCCTGGACATCAATAACCCATTAAATTTTCTACCAGTGTAAATATAACGATTTCCTTTTTTTCTCTATTTCGTATTTTTGGAAATTCATACGATCTTATGGAAAAGCTATCCTCTGTTGATTTATTGAAATCCCTATACGCCTTGAAATTCCTATAATTTTCTTTTGTGGTTTTTTTTTTCTTTCCAACATATAAGATATTTTTTGCTACAGATATGTAACTCTTCTAAACTACCATATTTGGTCAAAGCTCGTGTGCACTGTTTGTTTCACTTAGATATTTTCAAAATCGGTATTTGATTTATTGTGCACGTATATGTTTGCAGCACAATTTAAAGCTCTCCAAAACGTTGCTATGTGCTTTTTCTTGTTTCAATCTCCAGTAAATCACTGGGCTAGAAATAACCTTAAAAGAAAATTTCTCAAGTTGCGGCAACCGAATTTATTGGTTGAAGATTGCCTATAAACAATAACTTATTTCGTCATGTTTCTTAACCTTTTTTTTCTTTGTTTTTCATTAAGCCAATAAATTTCTGAAAAGTTTCATTAATCTGTATACATCATTCAAATTGATGGAATTGGATGGAATGACACAACTTCAGCATACAATTTCTTTGTGCTAGAGAAAATGTGGGACCAATATTAAAAAAGTAATTGTCCTTTGGACATATTTTATGAAAAGTAAAATTATTATAAATAAATTAAAAAAAGGAAAAGCTTGAAAGAAAATTATGGAGGAATGTTTTAATTTAAATTTCATCCGGATCATATAAAACATCTCAAAATTAATTTCTTTTAAAAACTTGTCAAAGTTGTATTCCTTCAAATGTTCTTGTGTTGATTTTAGCTTTTTGTTTATCATAGTGTATAGAAACGCAATCCTAATTGTGTTTAATATCAAGGAAGCATTTGCTCGGGAGCTTTACCTTTTCATTTACAAAGGGTGAATACTTAATTATTTAACAACTTTTGCCTTATGTTTTCGGAAAAAAGAACACGGTTATGAATGTATTTTGTTTGCACGATGTGTTCTCCATTCACCGAGAAACTTTCCTGCAGCATTGTTTCCATGAATTAAACACCTTCTGGCAGTTGTCGTGTCAACTGTGGACCACTCCTGTTTAAAAACTTTCCAAAGACCATTGACAGTTTTTTTATTGCAATGAAAAAGGCGCTGTTTTGAATATTCGAACCCATAAAAATCCATAGGACTGATGTCGGGTGATTTGGTTGGAATGTCCTCTTCCACAATGAAGTTCGGTCCTCCCAGATTTCGTTGTTCTTCAGGTATGACGTCGTCAATTTGGCTGTATCAGATTCATGGACAGGAAGTTGTGCGGTATTGTGCCTGCACTATTGTTAAATTCTAATGGAATGGTGCTGACGCCGGCGGTCGAGTGGGTTACGTGCTTGCCTCTCGATCCTAAGATGCTGGGTTCGCGGTCGGTGGGAATTTTACGGATGGGAGAAATTCCCTAAGTGGCGGCTCTTTCGGATGAGAGTTTAAACCGAGGTCCGGTGTTGATTGTAGCACCTTAAAGACCCCTCGAGAGGGGGTGGAATTAAGTCCCCCTTCGTAGGCTAAATTCCCAGGTAGGTGTTGAAGGCTCATCCCCTGGCGTTGGTGTTTAGCCTTCGTGTCGCAGAAATAGGACAACGTTAAAAATCAACCAAACAAACAAACAACAACTAATGGAAAGGTTCATACATGGGAAATTCATTATATGAATAAATCAGAAATTGGACATAAATGGAATTATATACCCCTTTTTTGATAGTATAGGACCATGGGTGATACATGGGTTTTTTCAATATACACTGTATGTGCCATGAAAGCAATACTCCAAGTTTACTTCGATATGCATAGAGTAAACTTTATATAGGGCCATACATGTTTTAGACATGAAAATATCGAATATAGACATTGTATATAGGGCATATACTGTCAAATGCTTGTTTTCGACCGGTGTATCGTTGTGGAGGTTTTTTCAAAAGGCAATTTTCACAATTTCGTACAGAAATGGTGTGCGCTGTGAGTTAGAAAATTTGGAAAATTTAGAAAAAAACTGGTATAATGGAACGTTACACGAAACGGAGGAGAGCTGAAAACTGTCTTTGCCAGATAGTTTATAGTGTTTGACAAGATATCAATTAGCCAAGCATAGTTTTGCTTCTAAAACTACTGCTAAAAGACCATTTTGAATGGATCCAAAGGCTTTTACCATGCACTACTATATAAAGGCACATTTGTTTTCAACGTGATTAATGAGCGTGGGGTTTTCAGGTTATAATCCTGAATGTGCCAGTGCGACCTTATTGCACAGCATACATCGATAATCCATGGAAGTGAGATCCTTGCTACTCCTATTTGAAAAGACTGCATTCAGTAAGTAGCTCAGAAGAATTTGTTCGCAGTTCTGACTAATTCCACCTCAGAGGATCGATCACTTTTGATTTGAACGACATTGGTGTTATTACCTGTTAGTTGCACCAGATTGATAATTTGCCAATATTTTAGCTTGGCACGGCTAAACGAACCCTGCTTATTGACCCGTACCCCACGTACACTTCCTCCAATTTATTCATTTCTGGCCTACGTCAAAGTATGGCTGACTCGCTCAAGATTGCTTTTTGCGTGCTGGTTGTTCGCCTGTTGAAATATTGATCTTTAATGTAATTGCCCTCAGATTGGGGAGATAAGTGGGAGTCGGCCTATGGCTACGATGCCATTTTTTCATTCAATCATCTGCAATTGACAGCACCAATTTGCTGTGCATTACGGCCCATATCGGCGCAAGATTGGCAGGCTGTGCACTTGCAATCTCTGGAGGACAAAAATTATACCCCAAATTCACATTAAAATTTCTGATCGTTTTGTGCACCGGAGTGCAGACGACGTATACGTTTTACAAACAAAAAATTATGAGAATACGTGGCATATCGACGTTTTAGTTTTCGCTTTCCTCACATTGAGGGCATGCAAAATTCATGTCAGGTAAGTGCATGGCTGGATCGAACATCCAGGTAATCCAATGTGTTAAAACCATGTTTCACAACCTAAAATTGAAACTACAGCAAATCTATATTATAGTCTACATATTTTGTATCCCTGTCTATACTAACTTGCTCTTTCATTTAAGGAAATGGTTGGTAATTTGTAAGCCAAAATCAGAATCCATTTTTAGTAAATCTATCATTAATCTTTTAAACATTTTTATCATCAATATAGTAATATCATAATCTTCAATAGCAGACGGCTATTGAAGCTAATAATGCTAAAAGTTGGTTTTAATGATTAAAGATCAGCTTAATGATCAGTAGTTGATCCAAATTACCTAGGTGTAGTATATACGTAGATACTCCATGTCAGGAAAACCCCATGGGTAGGCATCGATCACTATTTTATGGATATTTCTCTTAAACTACCCAATATGAGTGCTCAAATGTTACTTCAATTCAATTTCAACACATGCACTTTTGTCAGTGTAGAAATACTGTATGGTATAATGGGGAAGTATTCTTTGGAGGGTGTGCTGGATTCCTAAGGGAAGACTAGGGGGAAGTGAAAATCACATTACCTAAAAAAATCTAAAAACAGCATACTGTCACATAGTCGACATCGTCAATACTTGAAACAAAAAATGGATGATGTCAGATGTACGAGTTACCAGTTTGTAAGTGCGCATGACAGGCTCTGAAACTATTCAATTTACTACCCTCTTTTCCTGGTACAAAGATGGGCCAAACCCTTTCTTCTTGAAGTTCTTCCCTTCATCTACTATGTATGGTTGTTTAACTTCTTGTGGTTTCGGACTGCTCAATATCTTCTTTTCCTCTTCTCCAGGTGTTGAACTCGTTTGCTGTCTTCTTCCTTTTCAGATTGTATTTTTTCCAAAGACTGAAGGTGCTTTTTCTTCTTCTCTTTAGCCAACAGTGATGGTGTGGCTTATTTCTTTCTTTCTAATGTTTTAGGCTGTTGATTTCTTTTACTTCAGCTAGCATCTTTGTTCTCCCTTACTTCCAGGTTTCCTTTTATTCCTGTAAGATAATCATTGGGATTCCTTTCCTTTATATCACTTTCTTGTCCATCTGCCCAGCTGTTTGGCCATCGGCACTGCTGGTACTTACCTTGGATCAGATCTCAGAATGAGGCACTACAAAAATGCCATTTTCTTGTTCATTTGAAAGTTAATTGGCAAAAGTAGACTGCACATGCAGAGTTAATAAAGTAACTTTTAGTCCAGATGCTGTGAAAAATAATGTGCAGTTGCTATGATTTTCATGTTCTGCCTCTGCCTTCTTCTGGTGCAAATTTATGGTTTATACCTTAAATTTATATAGAATATTAGCATTAAATATACCATATGCATTGTCTAAAAAGTGTCGCGTATTTTGCAGACTTTGCCCATTCATCTCAATGTAATCCTTCGCAATATTTTTATTTTATAAAACAATGTTTGTTTTTAAAGTATAATGATAAATTCTTAACAATTCATATCTTCCTTGAGGAAAATTATTTCTTGTTGGTCTAGACATTCGTTACTTGGAAGTTATTTATGTTAGAATATTACTCAATTCTTTTGTTTGATGTTTGAGCTAGTTATTTAAATGCAATTTAAGTTACGATAGCTATCATAAAGCACCCTAACAATGAAACTATTGAACAACGATTTTTTTACTGAAGTACCTTCTACCTGGTTTATGTAAACATGGATTCAATAGATGGTTTTTTCATGTTTATGTTGTTGATTGCATTTATTGTAATATTATTTGAATAGCTGAGTTTTGAATAGCTTATTCAAGAATTTAGATATTGATACAGAGAATAAATTAATTTAAAGTTTACATCATTTTTGTTGAGTATTGGTGTATGTACATCGTATAAAAAGTACAACTTTTTGTTCAGTTTAAAAATGGCATTGGTATATTATATCATTGGCTTAAGATTCACTATTTTATAAATACTCTATTATACAATATAAGCCTCATAGAGTTTGCAATGTTTTTATTATTCTTATTATAATTAATATAATAAATACAAGAATAAAATTTAAATAATACACAAAAATATAACTTATCGCTTATACTAGATTAAGCAAATTTAAAGGGTTTGTTTTATGGCATTACCTCCATTTTTCGTTCAATTTATTACTAGAGAAGCGTGTGCTCTGATTTCTTCTAGAAACCATTTACTCGTAAATTTCGTGATTAATACGAGTACTAATTAATTGAACATTTTCTCTAGTTTTATTTAGAATGTATATACTGCATGCACGCTGAATATATATCGAATCGATTTTTGCAGTCCCTGACCAAAAAGAGAGCAATACGTACTTAAGCAGGAGCAATATCCATCGTCCATGGATAACCCTGCTTCTATTTTGACAGATAAATGTATTCCTGTATGTAAATGCACGCAATCTCAAACCTCAGTAAATCTCCCAAAATTATCGTCATTATGATGGATGTGACTTTCTAGAGTTAGACTGTCAATATTTACTGCGTTGCTACTCAGATTTATTTTATGATGTTCTCTGAGGGAAATGCCCTTGCATGCTTGAATACCAGTAATGCCAGTACTTTTTTTTATTAAAAAACTAGAACATTCTCCCCAAGTATATATATGCCTTGACGAAACCACATCTGTTATTTAATATAGATTGTTTTTATATCTAAATTGAATGTTATTGTGTTTCAATTTTAAAACTGGGGGTTCAGAAAATTCTCTCAACCTCACGTATTGATATTGCAGCATTAATTGCAATCGATCGACATCAATATAGATTTTGAGTTCTTCACAAATGCCCCCTTACAGGTGGCATACCTTTAACATGCGATTTTCCAACATAGCCGATTCTGAATGAACAGGACGTGGCCATCTTGGAAATGTAATAAACAATAATTTTTCTGAAGTACCTACTGTAGTAATTCAAAATTAATCAAAATCCGCTTTATACCATAGTACGTTTTAAGCGTTTTATTAAAATATTTTGTAGAATTGTGCATAATGGTTAAAATCTTGAAGTGACCAAATTGTAGTTTTAGGTATTGCAGCGCGAAATCCAACAGCCAATTTAACACGTTTGAACACATGTTATAGTAATTTGTTTGGCAAATTAGCCGCCAATGCCCTAATATCAACTAAAATAATGTGCTATTTACAGTTTTGCGCGCTTGCGCGTGGACTAATTAGGATAAGCCTTCGACTTTTGGTAACTCGTTCATCAAACGGCATTAGTGCGCGTTAGGCTTTCATGTCGGCTTGAAATTCGGACAGCGGAGAAAAGGGAATCTGATCTGGGAACCATAATTATATTTTCTGTACAACGAATGATTGATTTAATTCATTTAACTGGGAGACAACACTATTTTACCATGCGACTGAACTGATCATTTGTCATAACAGTTACTGTCTTGATTGGCTTTAGCAGTTTAGCTTCTCTCTTCGAAATTGTGCAAGAATCCAAAATAGACATGCGAATTTTTTCACGTTCCAGTTTGGATTCATGACAAACTTATTTTTTTGAAAACAACAATGTTTTTAAGGAGATATTTTCCAATTGACCGATCAGCCCACATGGCTTGGAGCCTTAGATAACAGATTTGCATTGCACATGCGCTCTTGATAAATTGCAGGTTACATTATAAGAAAAATTGGTTTTATATTTGGTATATAATTGGTTTTAGAACCGATAAAGGTGTTATAATTTGTCGCAAATATAAAAACTTTTTTGGTGTTATGGAAGTGCATGAAATAAAGATTCATGAAAAGATCATGAAAAAGGGGCTTGTGAGCACCTTTTTTAATACATGTGTTATAGTTGGCCAAAAGTAGCAATGCATATTATCATGATCTTTCAATAGCTTTTAAAATAAACAGTAAATCATAAAATTTATCAGATTAAAAGATTAATATTATCAAATTGCCTTTTAAATTATGCAAAAATGGGGCAGTGAGACTCCTTAATTTTTGCAAAATTAACTTTGGTTGCTGTCAAAGGTAGATCCTTGAATGTTGATCCCAAACTGCTTAATATTTGGAGTTAAATATGAAAATCATGCGTTATAATAGGACCAATAAATGTGCAATCAGCCAATCTGCACTCAAGTGCCTATTGCATGAAACTTAGACCTAATTCAATATTTTAATTTTTGATGCAAATTGAACTTAATAAACTAGTTGTCGTCCCTCGTATAGATCCGATTGACTAAATTTGGAGTCTTTTATTTTGAGAGAGTTTTTTAATCTATTTCATACTGCAATTGCGGTCGCAGCGGGGCGTTGTTTCGCCACGTGGGGATTATTTGATTGTATGATAAATCATGATTGATTAGTATTGCTTGTTTCAATAATTTTAATGACATACTTTTAATTCAAAAATTATGGCACTGAAACGCAGCGTGTAAGCTTGCTATCAGCAATTTCAGCATTTTCAACTGGTTATTGAAAGACCATGTTGTCTGTATCTGAAACTTTACCGGCTTTAGATATATATATATACTTACTCATTTTGTTACAAGTTCCCTACTTTATTGGCTTCAGCTTCTCTCTCCAAGAAACGTTAATGAATTAGTGGTCAGCAGTAGTCCTTGCATTGGAATTTAGAGTCAGAAGTCAAAGATCCCTTGGTGCAAATCCTCCAGCATACAGGAAGAGGCGCCATGGCGTCATCGTGCAATGAGCGGTTATTAAGAGCGAAGAATTGATTTTTGCCCACATTTCAAAAATGCACGGCTGACCTTCCTAGAGAGGTATTATTGTCGATTAAGAGCGCTTTCGTCTCCTCCGTTTTACCCTTCCCTTTCCACCCCCACCCCCCTTCTCTCCCTCCGAGTCTTTCTTGGCTTTCTCCAGTGTCGATTACCAGCGATATATCGATCCGTTTCGGGTATAGCTTTTTCCCACCGGGAAGCCGTATCTTTGGCCGTACAGAAGTGCGTTAGACACTATCTAACAATTTCCTCTTTTATGTTCTCATGGGATGCGGTTAGGTTATGACACTGCCTTTTTACATTTCTACCACAATGGAGTCATGCTTTGGAGCAGCAATGGGAAGCGCGGTGGTGGCGAAACAAAAAAATAAAAAGTCTGCTGCCAGAAAATCCTATCCCGTCCAGCCACTGTCTTCAATTAGCGCGGCTTTCAATGCCTGCCATTATACGCTTTTCAGAACCTTAAAAAGTGTACTTCTTTTCATTAGGTCCTCATTGATCTTCCGCGCTGCGCTAATGGCCTCTTGTGTCCAAAAGGTGGGCTATATTGGATCACTCGGGAATGTGATGCTTGCCTTCTGGAATTATTGATTTGCAAAATTCTGCTGGCTGCATGCCTGGTCTCCAGAAGTCTGGAACTCTGCGAAATAATCGATTTCGTCCTAATTTTGTTTTCTTTTTCTATTTTTTTTTAATAAAAGAATGTGGTTCCCTTTTGAAATCCACGTGAGAATGATATGTCTGGTGATCTAATTCTATTACTGGTGCCCGCGAGCCAACTTCAAGTAACTTGCCTGTCTTTTAAAATTAGAGGTTTCTGTTATGACAGGATTTCATACCATATGGACACTGCTAGGGAATATGTTACTAAAAGGACTGTCGTATTGCAACTGTAGATGGGTTGAAATAACTGCTGTAGCAAATCACAGCATTGCTCAAATCACGTGATTTTTATTTAAGTTGATAATTCTGTTTTATTGATAAAATTACTGCCACGTTTAAATCCTTGCAATTAAACTGGAATGACGATTTTAGTGTGTTTTATTATACCGATTTTGTCCAATCCAATTACTGGATTAATCGTTAATTTTCATCTGTTGGTATGATATGGAAGACCTTTAAAAACTGGGAAGGAGTTAACTTAAAATCACTGTCACCTGTCTTGTCATATCAGGACAACTTAATTAACTTCTGGTTTCACCACCTGGTATTAAATTATAAGGACGAGTTTTTGGTTCGGCTTATCATATCCATGTAATCAATAAAGTTTGTTATCTGTGTGTCCAACAGACTTGAAAATCGGGAAATCGCCTTTGAAAATTAAGCCAGTTCAATACCAGTAGATCCTTGAATTTTCTGCCTGGGTTGGGAAATATCCTTTAATCGGGAAAATCCTTTATAAGAAACCAATTTTGTTAATTGGTCGTGGAAGGGATTCTAAAAATGTAAGGTCTTTGAAATCCTGGAATATTTCCCAGCATGCAAAATCCTTAAAATTATCAATGTCATGAGGGTTGACTGCGATTAGGTGACTTTAATCTACTATAAATATTCTAAGCTTTTCAACTTTTTTAAATCATGGCACAATAACTTTTATATCAAGAGATCTTCACTGTCGTTCGATGCAATAAAGAAAAATCAAGTTTTTATTCAAATAAAATGTTCTATGATGAACAATTCTAATTCTTTCAATTTACAAATTATGCTGTAGTACCATACACCAATACCGGTTGAAAGCACTGAAATATTTATGCTGATTTTGTCTCAAGACTCTTAAGTAAAATTCCTGTTGTATGGCGATTTAAATTTCTTGTTCTCCAATGAGAACGTTATTAAATTTTCCATTCTGAAAACTACTACTGCAATAACCCCATGGTTCCTAAGTAGTGAAAAGCATTTTCAAAATTGCTCCTTGAATTTAGGGATAAGTATATACTGTACAAGTATACTAGTTGGAACCTACATTAGTTGGACAAGATGTCAAGTTTTGTCTCATTTCATTCACTCACTTTCAATAATATAAGAGACAATCTCTTGGGCTCAAGCCAAGAATTTCAAACGATTTTCTTTTGAAGGCATATTTTTTAATTCTACTATAGCTCGATCCGTACTCTGCTATTGAATTTGTGAAAGCTAATGGAAAATTTGATACTTTAATGGAAAGTGAAATAGCTTGTAATGTTTTTGCCAAAAACTGGATTTTTTTGTTTTGGTAAAACTGCATGTTGTACCGTATAATTACACTACATGTGCATCTTAAGGGCCTTTCTTTTGAATGAACTGCAAAAGCATGCATTTTTATTCCGCACTGAAATCGTTTAGCTGCACTGAATAGAAATGGACAAATTCATCCCATCAATTATGTAACTGTGCATTGTGATGATAAACAGCTGCTGGTTTCCATGGTCACGGCATGTTCTCTTGCTTATTTCATCTTTAATATTTGATATTTTCAACTATTTCCAGCTTTTTTTTTTCTGCCGTTTTCGCTGGAAATCAGTGAACTCGAGGGAAATTATTTTTCAGTAGCTATTTGCATTCCGTCTCCGTGATTTAATTGTTTTGACGAAAATTCAAAATTCTTGGAAATTGCAGCCATGTGTAGCAAAGCACATCGTTCAAAGTAACTTAAATTGTGCAATATGTCTTTTAAGTCAGCAAAACACTTGTTTAATGGACTGTAAAATCTGGAGAAAAAAGACTGACATGGCTGGATTTCAAAAGAATATGGGTTTAAAATTTTGATAAATTCTTTTCGTGGAAAATACGGATAAGCTTCCTGGAGCAATTTTTGATTGCAAACATACCACTTGTTGTCAAAGTTTTCAAAAAATATGAGTCATATTATACTATAGCTAATCTGAACAACTGAAATTGTGAATACAATTAAATATGTGTGTATCATATAATTTTAAAGAATTGCCATTTGATTGAAACACATCCTCAAAGAGAGGGGTAGGGGGTCTGCTGGCATGTGGACACAAGTTGGGAGAGAGGGGGAGTGGGAAATCAATTATGAACGTCCGCTAATGATGGTATTTTTCAGTTTTTGGACTTTCTGTTTTATTTTAATTATAATTCTGTGTAAGGGGAAATTATTAGACACCAGAAGAAATGTCTCCAGTCTCAAATATACTTGAACTTTTTAAACCTCGGGAAAGTCGAAAATTATGCCTAACTTTATATTAAATACCACACTTTATGCTGAAATTTCCTTTCGAGGTCAAGTAATTTCTGTTAATCAAATAAATTTGGAAAAAATGTCATCGCGAGGCGGGTGCTTGGAAATTTATAGGACGAGTCTTAGTATGTTCCAACGAGTTTCCTGGACACCCTACTTTTCAAAAATTGAAAGACTTCTATGAGGGGGTAGAGGGTCTGAGCTAAAATGAACACCATGTGGACAGTGGGTTGGGGGATCAATTTTAGAATTAATTTCAGGGACGTCCTTTTTGAATGGCTGCTTACGCTATTGAAAGTCGTATCCAGCAAGGTTTCAGAAATAATACTTGTTACGTTTCAAACCCAAGAACTAAAAAAAATATGAAAATTAAAACCTAAACGTTTGTAAAATAAATGTGACTCCGCAATTGATGTTCAGATCATTATACCTGCATACAAGTATTTATATTGCGTGCGTGCTTTGGGGCTTAGCAACTAAATTCATCTTCTTGTTTGTAATCCTACTTTACCTACACCGCGATGAAATCACAATGGCAGTGACTGCTCGCAGGGCATGTTTATATGCTCAAGTGCATAATTAAAATTCAGAACTTGAACATTCAGTGCATTCGAAGTTCCCGATTTTCCTGGAGAAAAAAAAATGAGAAATGTACGTAGGCAAGAAAAAAAATCATGAAAAATGCAGCATTTTCGTCGGCGAACAGCCTGCATCGGTGCATTGCTGCTATATGTAACCACGCAAAGCATTATACAGCAATCGATAAGGCAGTATAATTCCCTCTTTGATTCGTCTTTTTTTTTGTACTTTAATACAAATTGGCATTAACGTTAAAAGTGCAGCTGACTAATGCGAATGCGGAGTAGAAAAATTGAGCTTGTTGACACTTTAACTAGACAAAAGTGAGTTTGGAGTTTTCAAAGTGAAAGTAAATGCACTGACCTCTCTTCAACCTAGTTTGTATTAAAGAGAGATGTCTCTTGACAATGCATTGGCAATGATCGATTGCCCTCCCTGGTGGACGTCCATTTCGTGCCTGGTGTGCAGGGTGACTTGTCCAACATGTACACGTGTGTGGTGGCCATAAATAGAAGGAGCCTGAAGAGATGGACGACCCTTTGGTGACTGGCTAGAACCCCACAAGGTGCTCATTTGCATGACTGTGACGGATCCAGAGCGGCGCATTAGCATAGTTGACTGATTGTTTACATACCACATGTAAACGAATGCTAATTAAGCATGAGCTTGGTTAGCGATTTCCTAAGTTTTCTCGGTGATGTTCAATTAGCCAAATGAACGAAAGGCATCGGAAGACGTGTCTCCCAGGCACATCTTGCGAAAGGAGATGCTTCATTGGCGACTATGTGAGACGTGGAATAATACAACGGTATAATTTATTCTTCCAACAAAATATTTGAAAAAAAACCTTGTTACTAATTAGTCATTGCAGGCAAACCGATTGGCAGTTGATCTCACCCACCGGAAGTAAAGTGAAAGTAATGTTAACATGTTGCGACCTATGGCTTTATATGGGGCGAAATGGCTACAGGTTGATGTCCTGTAAAATGATTGCTAGTTGTTTACATTGGCTAAATGTGATACTGGACAGTAATAGATTATATTCAAAACAAATATCATCGATTTGTAAACATGGCAGCAGTGTGGTACAAACTAATTGCCACCGAAATGTTATCATATTACTGAGATTTAGCGATAAATAAACAAATGATTAATCTAAGGACAACTACTGTAGTATTCTACATTTTATAGGCCTGTGATAACCATGATAGTTTATTAAGGATCAGCGTATACGAGGGGACTGTAATCGTTGATAACAGTGATTGCCCACTTCTTGAAACTAGCGGAATTATTTCAAAATAAAATTCTCGTTTTTCTCATTCAGTTTTTAAATGGCTAAAATAATCGACATCACTGCCGTTTACTGTGCACCGACTGAATTGATAGGCCAAGACAGTTGCGTTTGTCAAAAGAAAATTTCTCGTTTTGCCTAAAGTAGCCATTTTACGATCTTGGAAAAAAGCCAGATCTATGTGAAGATGTATTTTCATGCGAAGATTGTGTGAATTTTGGCCCGACTTATCGAATTAAACCTGAAGCTCGAGGCTCGGTGTCGTGAACTCGATCAAGAAAACAAACGACTCTCTGGAGCATTGTCCAAAATAGCGTTCATAAATCAATGTCTGTAATCAATTTTTGTCACTTTTTTTCATCGTCTAAAGCATTTTCCCTTTTCTTTTATCCAGGAAACCCTTTGCCTACGATTACGTGGTGGCGAGGATCCGAACTTCAGCCTGGAATTTTTGATGTCACTCCCGACGGAACCATAAAAAAAAAGTTGTTGCTTTCAGCATTGTCACGCCAGGATCTTGGTGCCACTCTGACTTGTCAGGCTTCCAACAATAATATCACCCTTCCAGCCACTAAAGTTGTCACTTTGGACCTTAATTGTGAGTGAACCATTTTCTTTTTTATCTTATTATTTTTAATTATGCCACTGCATGCGAAGGATAATGATTTGTATTAATAGTTAATCTACCGATCTACGGTAAGCTTGAAAGTTGAACCACTATTGGGTTATGTCATATGTGAAGATGTCCCACAAGAATAGATGGACATGATATCATAATATGATAATCTAGGTCATCAGAAAAAAAAACAATGTGTTGTACTCATTGATGAATGCTGGTGTATTATTTAATGAATTGTAATGAATCACAACAATTCATTACCAAAATCATTCATGATCATTTATAGATACCTATGATTCATACAAATTTAAACAAAGTTTAACAAATAATTTGTACTGAGCTGAACTAAAAAGTTCATAAACTAGAATTGGGTTGTATTCTATTGAATTTTGATTTAAAATGTACAGTAAAAATTGTATTTCCTGCATTACTGTACTTGCAACACTTGTTCGCCCTATGTTGGAATATTGCGCTACCTTTTGGAACCCTCTCAGGATGGTTCATATTCAGGATATAGAGATGGTCCAGCATAGGGCAGCCAGAGTTTAGTAGCCAGTTTCCTTTACATCCCCTACCATAGAGCATTTATTTGCTGACAGTAGGGTACTGAGTTGAATTGAAATAATTCTTCAAAATTAAAAAGAAAATCCATGAGGTGTTTGTTTTTGTCCAAATGTACCAAAAATTACATTTTATTGATATGGAGCCGCTAAGTAGTTCGAGGACATACAGATGATAAATTTAATCAAATATTTCATACTTGTATTTTTTCAATCATTAGTTTTACTATTTGGTAAGTAATTTTAAAAAGGGGAATTGGAATTCTGAAAAGATCTTCTCAGCTCAATTCTCTTACCGAAATAGTTCAACAGATTTTATGCTGATGTGATTTGCTATTGTTAACTGTTTAGAGCAAAAAAGGTAAACTGCATTGCAAGTTTAAGCTATATGCTTATCTAGTTCTTTATCAAACTGTTTAGGACTAGTCAGTTGAGAAACATTTTCTTCAGGCTTGCCATGTATAACTTAAACGACAGTGCATGTTGTTTGGCTTTATGAAAGATGCAGTAGGTGCATCTTTTTTCTGACTCTCGCTTATGCTCTATTATCTACATAGTTTCGTATTCATGAATGTTCACTTATTACATTTTTATGCATTTCAAAGCGTTACATATGGCACGATTTCCATGAACTTTCTGCAGTTTAATATATGCAGCGAGAATAGTTACTTCGTTAAATATTTTTCCCATGTTTTTTTTTTCTTCTCCATATAATGACGATCGTCTATCCTTCTGCTCTTTTTCTTCTCTTCTGATATATTGCGTGCCCCATTTTCACTGGGGAATGCTTTGTTAATGTAAATAATCAATCATTTATGATTAAGGTAGTTGACTGTATCCATTTCCGTGTACTGTTTTTGGTTGTTTCTCCAACATACGTACATGTAGATGTGCTCAAATTTCATGACATTTTTCCTATAGTGTTGTCTAATCAGTGTTAAAATAAACCTGAATACTTTGGTTAAGCATTTATACGTTTAGAATTAACCAAAGCACGGTTTATAATGATGGATAATGTACTAATTTTTTAGTTTTATTGTTATTATCTGTATTTATTAATATATTCAAACGTGTTGACTGAGTCGGACAGCTTATCTTAACTTTCTTTAATCTCTTGTTCTAAACCATTATTCACTCGTTATGTAAAAAATTCTTTAATGCCTGCAGCTTTAATACTTCAAAAAACGTTCCACATTTATACTATTGGACTATGGTCAATAAGGTTTTTTGACTTTTTTTGCCAACGTTTCCCTGATTTGACATCACTGCCATGTGGGAAATCCAATATATCATTCCTTGCATCAGCCAGGCTATTTCTGAATATTGGAATGGCGTGCATGTACTGTGATACTGTATATGCGTCAGTGACAAGCTCAAATGCTCAGTGATCAAAACTTTCCAATTTTTCTTCCAAGCGATTTTTCTCTTTGCATGCCTTTGATATGAACAGTAAGAAGCGCTCTATGAAAAGTCCTGATATGCTGTCACACATGGAATGTGAGTTGCAGCTGTCGAAGCAAATTCTCAGAAAGCTTTTCTTCGTTTATCATCGTGGTGTTTATATACCAATAGTTCACTTTCTGTATACTTGTGTGTACAATTTCTAAGTCGTCTTGCTCTCTTTGAAGGGAATACTCAATGATTAAAACCCAAGCTACCCTTTGATCTAATGTCAGGCCTCATCTGGCAATTCATGTGATCTCATATTTTTTCTTAACTTCCCTCCAGGATTAAATGATATGGCCCATAACATTCTAAACTTCTTGGTCAAGAATATTTAGGTAAATATCCTGGAGTTCAGAAGTACTTGCATCGCCGACCCTTGTTAAAAATAATGACCAACAATGAGATTTGTTTTTTTTATTTATACATAATCTTACAGAAAGTATATCATATAGAAAATATTTAAGCATCTCGGAAAAATCGAGAATTATGCTTGACATTTGTGTTAAACACCCGTTCATGGTGGAATTTCCTAGCAAGGTCGGGTAATTTCCTTGTTGAATTCCTTGTTGAAACTTTCTAGAAAATGTTTCGAGCTCTTTGGAAAAATATAGTGGAATTGTCATTGGGATGTTTGGAAATTTAAGGATGAGCCTTGAAATCCTTGAAATATACTTGAATTTTTTCCAGGAAATTTACTGGAAGCCTGTTTAGAAAATGTTAATTTCGCTAATTCCTTTAGCATAACTAGAACAGAATATCTTATTGCATATATTAAGATGATTTTGCCTTTTACTTGATTAAATTCTATCAAAACCGACGAAACAATTTCAAATATTCTAAGTACACTTAAAATACATGTTTGACATTGTTGTTTGGATTTTTCACATTTTTAAGATTCTGTAACATCAGCCATATTTATTTTACTTACAATAACCTGACTCAACAGTCTAAATTCAATTATGTTGAAATGATACAAAATCGAAATACCAATATTACGCGCATGATGTAATACTATTGTTAACTTGAAAGTAATCTTTAGCTCCACATGTCCATTCAGTCTTGGAAGGCATTGTTCACTTTTAGGACGTTATACTTGTACCAACTTCTGGATACATTTCTCTATGCAATTTCTCAACCTTAATGTGTTTACAAACTTTTATGATGACAAGCTATTGATCCGTATCGAAAAGATGCACATTCGGTTACATCAGTATATATTCATGTTTATATGCGGTAATATATGCTTCCTGGTTGCCTCTTGCGCAGCGTCCTGGAATTCAATGTTCATATGGTAGTTCATACATACTCAAGTAATTGAGCAGTACGACCTAGTGATTTTAACCACTGACGATGTCCCGCATGCATTATGGATTTAGGTTTTTTTATATTTTATTTTGCCAAACATCGAGTCTACATCGTTTTGTATGTCCATGTTTACATTCTTGATCTCTTCCCACTTATCTTTTTGTGCCTTCCTTTCCAGCAAAACTTTTTTTTTCCTTTTTGAGACGTTCAAATGGGGGTATTTTAAGAATTCGATAAAAATAAAATCTAAAAGAGCTTCTCTCATTGGCCAACGTTGTCCAATATGTACAGGTGCATTCGGTCTGCTTGCGCCTTATAGCAGTGCTGAAACTGTGTTTTTGTATCGCAATTGGTATTGCAAACAACCCAACATTGAAAATAAGTCCTTTTAGAAAGAGAATGTTTGTCGTATCTTGCCTCAAGTGGTACTCGCATTTCAGTTTCATTCCTTTTCCGTCTATAAAGTCTGGCTACTCTACTTCATTTTTAGTAGGCCTCATTGGTGTGTATTTAAGAGGGTATTGTGTAAGAGTATCCCTTTCTTGTTTTCCCGGAGATATTCACGGACTGTATAGGGCTTGTAGGCCCCTTTATCGGTGTATTGAGCAGATAGATGAGCCACGAATCAGTATCTTTCCACTGTAGGCGAACGGAGCTTTTATAGTTCAATTGAAACCAGCATTTCCGACACTATCGGAAGCAAGAATGTCTTGAACGTCCGATCCGGAGGGCATCGTTCCTCTCCTCCCCCCACTCCTCACCCCCACCCTACTCCTTCAGCACTGTGCCATCATTTCAAAACATTGATCGTCTTGCTGCTAGAAATGTAGCCCTGGTATTTGTACTGCAGTTAATGATACTGTTGTTGTCACTTTTCAAACAGCCTCGTGAACGACTTCTGTATAGTGTCTCTTCGACAGTCGTTTTGTATATACTTCTTCTATAGATTTTATTTTCTGATGGAGAAGGAATGAATGGCCCAGACATGACAGGAATATTTGCCAGAAACTATACAAATAATTGTCGATTTGCAGTTGTCTGACTGCTGGAGATATCACCGTTATGGTTATGGCATAACATGCAAAAGATCCCCCACGAATATATGTGCTGGTCATCCATCTAAACAAATCCAACCATATGCTCGAAATGATACAATGGTCATTCGTTCCACCAAATTTTCAGAGACCAAGTGTGGGCTTAACGCTCAATGGGTTAATGTACATGGAATCAGTGCTTTTATTTTTCTCCCACAACCGTTATTTGATGAAATCGTCATGGGAATGTGTTGCAACGTGGGGGAACGAGCCTGCATTGTGTCTTTACTGTTGAAAACATGCCATATGGTTTGAGTATTGTTCGCTGAATTACTTGTTCATGTTGTTTTGGACTTGCTTAATGTTTTGGCATTTGCATTTTATTTTTTAAAAGAAAATTTCTCACAGTGGTATATATAGACTAAACATTTGCACCAGACGGAAAGCTGTTCTTTATAAACACTGGTTTACGGTTGCTTTACTTTTTTTGTAATCACTTAAATCCTTTGACCAAGTTTCGTTCCAAGACGGATGCTTACTATTGGTCCTTCTTTTTACATGCGATGGCCTAGACAGTTCGCCTTCCTGGCGAAAGTCCCGATTTAGTAAAAATTCAGAATAACAATGATGCCCAAGTCGCTACTGACTTAGGAGCATTCTGCATTCTACAGAAATGATTGGGTACGACTTCCCTACCATATGGCATCTGAGGTATTCTGAGGTGAATTGGTGCACTGGTATTAAAATATGGCGCAGTTCTTCCGCAAAATAACCAACAACAACCTCTTCTACATTCATGTAATTTCTTATTATCTTTTTATCCCTGACAACATTGAAGTCATAACTGATTTTGATCATTGATCGTTCCAGTTGGCATATGTTATTTCAGCATTAAATATAAGAATGACATTTTTTTGTGTGTGGTCCCAACCACAATTTTTTTGTTTATAATGGTGTTTTTTCACAGGATCACTAGCAAGTCTGCTGTTATCAATAGCTGAGAAGTTGATTCTCATAAAAAGCTAATCTGTTAATGCCATTGCTTAGCACGAATCACGTTGCCATAGTTTCACAATACCAATAAGAAAACGTTTATCCATGTTAACGAAAACTTAAAAGTTCGCCTTTTTGATTGATCCAAGGATTTATAAAGATTTTCACACATTTACTACATCAATACATGCGGTTCTCTTTAGATCAGTACGAGCTTTTCATAGAAAAACAGCTTTTGCCATATGGCTTGCTTAAGTTTTGTTTTTTGTTTATGTTCGTTTCAGGCAAAATGTGATTCGCTATATTGTTCGGGTTGTGTAGGTCGATATCTCGGACAGATTTTTGCACAGTTTAGTCCGTCCTGATGTTATTGACCAGTGCTGTGGTTATTTATTCAACATGCGTTTTAATCGATTTATCCGTACGTCAATCTCCCATTAAATCTGCAATGTAGATTGCAGGCAGGGGGTCCTGGATAGTATTCTTCTTCGTGTACAAATTGAAGCCCCCATCCAAATGAGCCTTTGCGTGTCAACACGATTTCTAATTAAACTTGACGTATAATAAGGTCTGTTTTCCCTCGTCGCGTTTTCTAAACTACAATAATTAAGATTGTGTAATTACAGTGCCAAATTTTGCGCCGAATACAAAGCATGGCCGGGCCAACCTCCATGTTATACGTCTATAGCGTGAAACCGCAAGCTTAATGATGACGAGCCAATTATTTTTTCACTTTTAAATGAATACAGCCTTGGTAGAAGCGTAGCACATCCAGTATATCTACTTGTAATATTTATTTAATGTAACCAACTTGGAGGAAGGGATTAAGGGATTATGACTACACATGCATGGATTATACTGCGTGCATAGGCGCCGATGTGATGGCTTAAAAGCTAGCTTTGTTTCATGTGCAAAAATGTTGTTTTCCAAGTATTCCCTCGAGGGCTTAATAGTTGGGCGAATGCAGTTTTGAAACATTGCAGATTTGATTGATCATCCAATACACCGAGTTCATTGATTTCCCTACAAAATAATCGGTTGTCTTGTGTTGAAATGCATAGGGAATAGAATGCATTTAGACGGTTAAAATTGGCAAGGGTATAAAATTATCCAAAGCGAATTTGATTCAGGTTGGGATATGCTTTTGTAGATTTTAGATAATGTCAGGTGTTCTAGGAAGACGCTAATAACAGTTTACTTGAAATGCAAATGTCGTGAAATTCCTGGAAAAATATGTTGTGCGCCAGTGGAATCATATTTAGATACATTTAATCAGACAAAAGCAGTTTGTATGATTTCTGTATCATTTTCGTTCATAAAATTGTTTTATCGCCTGAGAATTTCTATGAAATACAAAAATAAACCCAACCAATTATCCAGGTAAATCTCGGTGGAGTTTTTTTTTATACTCGACACTCTTTTGCTAATTGGCAATAGTATAATGTAGTTATATAGCCACATTGCTATGGTGGCGTCACCATAATGTGCTGAAATACATTATACCTGTTCCATCGACACATGTTTTATGCATTTTTATCTTAAGCTATATTTTAGTCTTATTTACACATTTTTAAAGCATGTCACAAGGATTTAACAATCCAATGAAGCATGTTGGGAAATGCCAACATGTTTTGTAAAAATTTAAACAACAGGGGTGCACGGAATTTTGTATGCCAAATTGTATTTTCATAAAGTTATACCCCTTGAATGTAATAAGATTTGTAATCTTCATATTTACGATTATAGATTTGAATGCGAAATAAATAAATGAAATTACCTCTCGGATTACTTTGCCAATTGTTGTAAAATTGCACGTATTATATATACTGGAGCTCGGATATACATCCAACGAAAATTTAGGTAGTGTATGTATATAGCAACACTTGGTTTTTGGATCTGAAATTTGAAATGCATCTCTGCTAATAAAAATGTAGGAACATAGTGCACTTGACTTCATCCGGTATACTGGATGTATGCACTGTTTGGATTTGCAATGAAATGCAATATCATGATGTTATTCCCCTGAATCTGTCTTTTCTTATTATTTATTCATGTTCATATTCCCTATATCCATTAGATACAGTTGCATATCAGTTGAGTATGTTTGCAGTTTATATTTTTTGGGAACGGCTGTACCTTGTCTACGCATGCGTAGACAAAATCTGGTTATCATATCTAGATACTGTGAACAGGGAAGCAGTATTCTAGCATGTACTGTAGTCTAACCCAGTGGATATGAGTACATGAGCTTGCTATTCTCATAAATGATACGGATTGATACCAATATGACTTGAAATATTATGCTAAATGACTTGAAATGGTATGTTAAATGACTTGAAATTAAATGCAAAATAACGTAAATGGTATGCTAAATGACTTGAAATATCATACTAAGTGACTTAAAATACTATTTTCAAGTACTGAATTATCCAATGACTTGAATAGTATGCTTAATGACTTGGAATATTATACTGAATAACTTGAAATATTAATGTAAATGACTTCAAATATTAATGTAAATGACTTCAAATAATCTAAATGACTTGAGATATATAGTATGCTAAAGTACTTAAAATATTATGCTAAATGATCTTAAAACATTGTGATAAATGACTTGAAATATTTCATTAGATTTTACCAACCGTTATTCCCAATTGCTAGTTGGACTGAGCCCCACATTCATATTATATTAGGATTAGTTCTATGAACGTATCTTAGTCTACAAGTAATATTGACAACATTAATTGTTCAGAAGTAAAAATCGAATTTTACAGAGTAATCTGTGGACTACGAAAAATTATGTGAACTAAATGCACATGTTTCAGTGAAATACGACTACAAACTATTTCACGTTTTCACATTTGGAAAGTCGTGTTCCGTGAAATTAGAGTACAAAATGAAAGTGCACTGGTATATAATTCAATGCGACATAATTCTTCACTAAGATCCTGTGCGTTCTGCCTTTCTGTGCATGTTTTCCAAGATTTCACAATGCTCTCCATTATATTGTTTTCTCTGTTATAATTGAGGTTTCTTATTCTTCTCTCTTCGCTGGAGTTGAGTCAATAAATATGCATGCGAAGTTTAATTAGAACTTATCTGTAATTGAAATGGCAATAAAAGAAGTCACGAATTGCATTGAAGCTATAAAAGTAGAACTGCACCTTAGAACATATCCTATGTATACATATTGATTATGCAGACTATTATCATCGTAATAAGTTGAATTATAATAAAATAAAAAAATAAAATTATTAGATGCATATGCCTATGAGAACAGTTTAGGGCAATATAATGCTTTTAATGGAACAATTTATAAGTAATGAATTGAAGTGTAAATGAATCGAATAAGCTGTTCATTATTCTGATAAGCGTATTTCATACTGTGTGATTGTGACTGTAAATCGCACTAGGAACTATATAATTCATTGACTTGTAAAAGTCTACGTACGCGTATTTCATATGAAAAACACCTAGAGAATAAAAAATTGACATATTTTGTTGAGTTTTGTAAATTTGCAAAATGATGGAAACCTTGTATGAATCGTTCCTTGTAGTTCTCAATTGGGTTCAATTTTCTTCTTAGATATCCGACATAGGCTGTTGCAATTCGGGATAAATGTGGATATTTTTATTTGGTTTGGCAGATAGTTGAAGATAGCCTTCTTATAGCTGGTATTACAGTTCAGTATGATTATTTTTATGATGACAAATGATCATTAGAAAAGACAAATGCTTGGAAAGGGTGAAAGCTTAACAGCTAGCTACTAAAAGCCGGCTTAGTGGTAAATATATATATACGTATTTAGTAAGTCTATAAATGTAGATTTTTTTTTTTTTTTTTTGTATTCTGTATTATAGTCATTTATGCAGTATATTCGTTGGTTCCTTAAGGAATTTCATGATTTTTTTGTAAATCATCTTCGATTTTACGAGTAATCTTAGGTTAGCCATTGTGGATGTATAATATAATTGTAGATTTTGCATATGAAGAACTTGACCAACTCATGCAAGCATTACATTTACCAAATTCAAATTTTTACTTAGAAATCTTGCTCATTATGTCAATTTTGCTCATTTTATTGAGATGTGGGGTTGGTCATTTCTCGTTATATTTCATTTTTATAGTTAGTACATGAAACCATACTTGGGAGAACTGTACTCATGAGTAGGAGTACTGATTATTGTTGAAGTGGAACCATACTCTATAGTACAAGTAGAGTACGTGTAATCAGTAGTCAGACTTAAGCAAATTTGTGCTCATGAGCATTAAAAGTACTGATTACGAGTACCTGTGGAATCATGCTTCATGAAATGAGTATATATAGTATTGTAGTCAAACTTGAGTAAATTGTGTTCATGGATACGAGTTGAGGAATCTTAATAATTGAAGGTGAAAAAAGAATAGTAAATTCGATAACAAAAGGATCATATGTAGAAATGTAAAAATTAGGATACATTCATGTTAGCTTTTGCGATAACCCTCATTTCAAGTTACTCATTCTTGTTACTCAAATGTATTACATTTCTATTCATACTCGATTACATTGGTACTCATAATTTCAGATTACGTTAATACTCAAGGACGTTTGTAATCACCCATTGTGGTCATTCGTTTTGAGTACATATGCATTCAATCACTTTTTTACTTATAACTTTTGAGTACATTATGTAATCATGTACTCTTTGTAATCGTTTGTAATCCCCCATTGTGCTCATTCTTTTTGAGTAGCTACATTTGCATTCAATTACGCTTTTACTCATACCTTTTGAGTACATTTTGTATCATAAACTCTTTGTACTCAGTACTCTTTTATTCGTTACTCAAATTCATTCAATGCACTAATCACTGCCCAACACAGCATGAAACAAATTGTATTTAGTTAATCATCATTTTTTTATATTAAAATGTAATTCAAAGTTGTACAGTATTATTGATAATGATTAATTAAGTATTGATGCATGTTGGATGTCCTCTATATTTATTATAAATATACGAGCTTTTACCATCTTTTTGCATTTCCTGCCTCTGCTATAACTTCCTGTGCATTCCAATTCGATGGCATGACAGGCTTTTTTCATTGCAGACTCATATTTTAGGATTTCTAATACGTTTTCATGCTTGAGAAGTGCGGTAATGAAAGTTCGTGTTTCTTCAGAAACTTTGCCTAACTTATTTCCATCTTCTTCGTGATAAAAAGAGTACTTTTCAATATATGTGCGAATGCTTAAATTGGTTGCAAAACGTCAATCATACGAGATTAATACCAAAAGGGAAATCTGTTCCGGTTGACCGTGTTTCAGCAATGAGACAAAAGCCTGAAATTGCAGTCTTTTGTCTTGCTGCTTTAAGACTTAGTCAAGCATCGCTTATTTATTCACTAAGCATTAATCTTCGTGTATATTGATGTTCTGCATAAAGCCGGCTTCAAAAGCCAGCATATTGAAGAGATGCTTTCCTAGATGGGAACATATTTCTGTAGCAAATGCCAGAGTTGAATTGTAGAAAAGAACGCCATGTGTCGCTAGTTGCTAGATTGAGCACGTTTCTTTTCGGATTTCGAGATTCATCACCATTCTTGCGAAAACATCAAAAACTGAGATTGTTTTTGGAAATCTCTTTAAAGATAATGGAAAGGTCATCGTAAATTTTATAGTTTTAAAATGTCTGCAAGGGTGTGGAATGGGTGGAAACCCATTCATACAGGCTTTATGGAGGCACTGAATATTTTAATGTCAGAAAACGTTTGTTAGCTAGCTATTTACATCACGGAATTTTGGCACGCGTGTATAAACCCAGTGCCAGAGTTTTCAGATTATTTAGAGAAATTAATGTAGTTATAAATTAGTAGGTTAAATTATATTAGGTGTTACGATAATTAAAATAAAATTCTGTTGGGAATGTTTTGTACCATGATGTACATAACAATGCATCAGTTACAATATTATCTAAAAGTCACCAAATTGTAGCAAAGGTTATATATGAGTATTTAGAGCGTGGACTAAAAGTCACGGCCACCCCTCTTTTTTCTCTTAAATATCATAGTTATGAACATTCTGTTAATACGGTTAAATAGGAAATCGTGTGTTCTATCCACTGATGTTGTTGGATTTTGCTTACAATGATTTGTTGACGCAAATTCACATAAAACTTGTAACCCATAACACTTAGGACAAAATGTCAAATTAGGAAAAGGAAGAGAATGGTCTGTTTCAATGAAATCAACTGTTCGTCTTCATTGAAAATTGTTTTAGATTGTTGTAGTGATCTGAGGGAAATTCCAAATGGTAATAAATAAATAAAACAAATTAAGAAAAATTACGCTGCAGTACATTGCTGCACTGCAGTGAAGATACCTACATTTACGTGTATTGTATGATTGAGGAATTCAAACATCAACTTTTATACGTTGTGATCTATGCTAATGTTGCCATTAAATTGTTTAATGACACTTGGTGGATACGGCATAACATGTCATCTCTGGTAATCTATTATAAAAATACTTTATCACACAGTATAAGTGTCTATAAGTCGTTTCACTGCAGTGGAACACTGTGCGGCAGCGTTTCCCTCAGTTCCTAAAAACATTGTAACAAGTTTAAATAATTGCCAATGAAGACGAAATCAGTTGATTTCATACAAACAGACCAATCACTTCATTTCCTAAGATGACATTTTGTCCTAAGTGTTACTGATCACCAGTTATTATGTGGATTTCCGTGAACAAATCATCGTAGTTAAATTCGAACATCTGCAGATAAAGCACACCTGACTTCCTATTTAACCACATTTACACAATGTTCATAACTATAATATTTAAGAAAAGAAAAAAGTGGGATGGCTGTGACTTTTGGTTTACCGTGTGTATATTTTATAAGAATATTTTATTTGTACGTATATTTTCAGGTTATGTATGTATTCAGCAGAAATTAATTTCTGAGAAGTTCGACTTTTTACTGTCTAATTCATTTTGTTGCATCTTTTATTTCTTTCTCAGTTTTGTAGAATTTGTCTTTTTTCACTTTACGATCATTGATTTCTGTATACCGGCAGTCGATCACTTGCTTTTGATGTTTCATTGCGAGATAGATTCACTATGCTTCCACAGACCTCAACCTGATTCTTTTATAAATCTTTGCCATAATCGATTTTATGGAAAGTGGGTCTATTAGAGCGAATTACAATGAAGTTACTTAAATTCACGTGTAACACTGAAAGACTTGTCATTTACATGTACGTTGCTAACCTTTTTTTCCTATAGTACATTTAAAGTGGCTGCTATTTTCCTTCTAGGCTTTTCAAAATTTAGTAAAAATGCATGTTTGAACGCGGGCTTTTATCTTGTTTTTTTTTTGTTTTTTTCCCTCACTTCACGTCACCTGCTATATTCTTTTAAAAAGGTTCGTACATACTTAGTATGGTGTTAATTACATACGCATATTCTTTCAAATCTGAAAGAAATTGTGCATATGTGATATGGTGGTATAATGAATAACCGTTAATTAGTGTAATGAAAATCAATCTGTTGGTATAGTTTAAAAATTGGAAGTTAGGTGAATTCTTCTACAGCATTGCTGTTCGCCATATATTTAAACTTGTGGCATTTTACACTGAATGATTAATTAGCCAATTGGTAATCTATTGTCAACATAATGCTACGTAAAGTGTTCGAAGCAATGTATACAAATGAGTTACGAGCTAATCTGCAAAGAAAATTAACGATTTTCAGCATCTATAATGGCACTAATTCGAAATTTACGTAAACTAATTCAATTACTTTTTATGAATTATGGATAATCTGGCAAGTGAGTGATATTGATACGATCGCGTGACAGGACAGTATTTTTGGATGACATTTCTGAACTTGTGAGTGAAATTACCTGCAAGATGGTCTGCAATCAGGGGCGTCGAGAGCCAAGGTCGGGACCGGGGTAAGATTGGGGGAATTCTAACATTACATATAGCACATCCCCCCCCTCCTTCCTCGTTTAACCTGTTTGATAATAGTATAGCATATGACATATATTTAGAAAAGAAATTGTTTCTATAATGTCACTGTATATAAAACTAGTCGGTAACCCGTGAAAATCACGGGAATTATCAATACTTCGCTTGTACATGCATGCATGGAAAAACATTGTAAAATAGTACATATAAACATCTAGTAAACATGTTAAAAATAGTAAATGTTAATAAGAAAATGCGTGAATTAAACGAAAAGAGTAAAGGCTGTTCCATTA
>JAQGBW010000885.1:0-32324 GCA_034698625.1 Julus scanicus | reverse complement strand
CTCGAAGTTGGATCTTTAACATTCATCAGCCATTTCAAAGGTCTATGATCTGTAATTATTTCAAATTTTCTTCCATAGAGTTAACACCGAAAATGTTTAATAGCCTAAACCACAGCTAAGCATTCCCTTTCTGTGGTTGAGTAATTTTGCTCTGCTTTGTTTAATTGTTAACTGGCATATGCAATGGGTAGGACATGTCCCTTTACTTTCTGTGAAAGAATGGCACCCATAGCATCACCAGATGCATCTGTTGTCAGGATGAAGGGCTTCGTGAAGTCAGGATAGACTAGAAGAGGTTTCTTCATCAGACTTGTTCTCAACTTATCATAAGCTTCTTGTTGCTCTTCTCCCCAAATAAATGGAATCCCCTTTCGGGTTAACATGTTAAGCAGCTTTGCTATTTTTGGAAAGTCAGGTATGAACCTGCGATAATATCCAACCATTCCAATGAATTCACGAATTTCTTTAACTGTTTTGGGTATAGGAAATTTCTCAATGACCTCAATCTTTTCTGGATTAGGTCTGATTCCTTCATTTGATACGATGCGTCCCAAATACTTTACTTCTTGTTTCATAAATGAGCATTTTGTTAATTTAATTTTAAGTCCAACCTCTTCCAATCGCTTCAGAACCCTTCCTAAGTTCACCAAAGTTTCTTCCTTTATTTCACCAAAAATAATTATGTCATCAAGATATACAAAGCATATTTTTCCATCTAAGCTGCGTAATACGACTTATATAGTTCTTTGAAATGTTGCAGGGACATTCTTTAGCCCAAATGGCATACGATTGAATTCATATCTTCCTTTACCAGGCCGGGATCCGAGACGGACAAGATGCAACCTTTTAAGGATTAATTTTTCAATGTTTTGATTTGTCAGTGGGAGATTCTCTGCCTCCAAAAGCACTTGGAGTTGAACCCCCTTCGTTCTCGGTATATATGAGAGTGGATCATTCTAGTCTTGAGGTTGTATTGATGAGGTGGGTCCCAGTGTACACCTCTCACTCTAGTCCTGAGGTTGTATCGATTAGCATTTGCTTGGCTTCCTTTTGTTGGTATCAGTCGGTTAGGTCTGCTTATGGGGCCTGGTTTGTCGTAGGCTGTTTGTTCTTTCTGGAGGTACTGGTAGCTTTAGCTTAGGAACCTAGGTTCGCTTCTTGATGTCCATATAAGGAGAAACCTTGGATGTCCAAAACTCTGGGTCTTTTATACTAACTGGCCAAGGTTTCTGGGGCCCGTTGCATGCTCATTTATGAAACAAGAAGTAAAGTATTTGGGACACATCGTATCAAATGAAGGAATCAGACACAATCTAGAAAAGATTGAGGTCACGAATTGATGGAATATTAGGAGCCGATTTTTTGGAAAAACAAGGAGCTATTATTGAAATGGGTAAATCACTCTCATTTAGGAAAAAACCGGTATCCTCCTTTGAGTTTTTCATTTTTAGCCTCTTGGACCTCTATATCTCCGTGGTAAGCACCAATATATCCGTGCTGGGCAATGTGGCGTGTTGGACAAAGATCCTAAGCTAATAATGCCAAATAATGCAAACCCACGGCCCGGGGGTGGCCAAGGGCTGAAGCCTCGGGTCACGCTGCCCCGGATTTGGGGACCAAGGATAAGATGCTCCCCTTATGAAAAGTACACATCCTGGGTGATCCCCAAGCCATCGGGCCCTAAGGCAAGTACCTCCAGAAAGAACAAACAGCCTAGGACAAACTGGGCCCCATAAGCAGACCTAACCGACAGAGACCAACGAAAGGGAGCCAAGCAAATAGTCTCCCAACTCCCCCTCTCAACTGATGAGTAGTTCATCATAAAAACAGAAAGAACTTTCAATATACAAGAATAAATTAGGCGGGTCTCAGAACCCAGAATGCAACAGGCTCCAGAATAATTGGCCAGTTAGTATAAAAGACCCAGAGTTTTGGCCAGAAAGAAACAGAGTAACTCCAGAGGGAGAAGGAGGAGTGCAACTACGGATCAACAGGAGGAATCCATCTGCTTCGACCCCCATTTAAAAAAGAGTGCGGATCCTTTAAGTTTTTTAAGACCCCTGGAGGGACAGCACCTAGGTAAGCATGGCTTTTGCATTACTAGCATAGGAACCCAGGTTAGTACTATGGTGTTTCAATACCATAGAGTGTAGGGCTCCCCCTTTTTTGGTTTATTTTGGTATAGTAAGGGCACTTAGTTTAAAGTAAGGTGTTGATGAGCAAAAATGCTCTTTGTTGGTGTGAGGCCCTTTAAAGTGTAGTCCCATGTACTCATGTACTTATTGTAATGTGCTTAATAAAACACTGGTGTAATGGTGCATACCTGTCTGTCTGCTCTTTGTCGACTAGAAAATTTTTTCTCCTTTTCACCTCCTAGTGAGTGGGAACAGAAACCCCTAGCGCTTCAAAGGTCTGAAGCCTCGGGTCACGCTACCCTTGCTGTTTTCCTAAATCCCAAAATCTAATGTTACATCACCATTCCTTATCGGCAGTGACCTTTCACACATGTTGAAAGGGGGAGTGGGTAACACATGAACTATATTTAAAACCAACACCACGGCTAATTTTAGGCCCCTATCATGGTCTATATCAAATAGTGGAGAAAATTTCCGACGTAATATATGGGGTGTGGGACACGCTGCGGGTAACCGGCCCTGTATCAACTTTTCACGTTACTAATCTTAAGCGTTACCAACCGAGGAGAATGCCTTAAATTTTAGCGGTTAAGGCGCAACCTTCAATTTTGTGGCACAACAGCACCATGCACGTCCTCACGCACATGTGCAGTTTGGTAATGGACAGTGTTATCCTATGCCTAAACGCCGTAGGCCCATTAGAGGTGTGGTTTGGCATTGAGGGGCCAATTGGTCTTCTTTTCCATGATATCAGCGACCCTATGAAGGGAACAACTTGCTGCATAACAATTATAGGCCTGACGAGGATTAAGACAAGGAGATAGTGGAATTTCAGAAACCTTAATTGCCACCTCGAGATAGGGCCTTTATGGTGGAACTGCCGCCAAAAAGGGCTCAAATGCCTTAACGTGATGTTACCCACTCCCCCTTTTTCTCAAGTGTGACATTACGGGACATTACGCTCGGGAATGTCACCAGCTGAAGTGCACCCATTGCAACAGAGATATTCGTCCGTGGGTTTCTCATCGACATCAGGAACAGCTACAGGCTGGACCGCCCCCAGCAGAGTTTGGTCAGGAAGATTTAGACCATGAGTAAGCTGAGCAGGCTAGTTGTACTTCGCCTCTGAATCTGTTGACAAATTATTCAGTTAAAGACGTGGATTCTTCGTAATGTTCACTGGGAACAACGATTTGTTAAACAAAATAAAAACTTACGTTTACATTCGATTTCTGTTTCCATTTCCAGGAAGGGAAAAACACTGATCCTATGGCAGGAGCTGCTTAACAACAAAAACAAAAGCAAGATGGCTGACAAAAAAAATGAAAACATGAAAGGACCATGCCCTGACAGTGGCGCCATCTAGAGTCACTGCACCTGTTACAGGTAAGGGGACTAGGCAGGTTAAGTTTTATAATGATTACCTCCTTAATCATGTAATTAATTTAATCAATTCCTTTTCTTTCCCTGTAAGGTTTATTTCCGGACGACGTCACCAGGATAGGACAGCAGTCAGGTAATACCTGTGTAAGTCACTCTTAGATTTAATTAATTCACCGGTCGAGCGACCCCCGAACAACAATATTCCCTGTAGCGAGACCACCCTTAAAGTTATAGGGTCCGGTTGCAGAGGTATGGAGTCAGCGCGGCTATCCTGCTGGCCGAAAGGGGTTTCGTGAGCAAGTCTGCAAAATTTAACTTATTACCCACGAAACAAATTTTAAAAACTTCCTTTCGAAAATGGTCCCTGATAAACTGAAGTTTCATCACAAAGTATTTGGTCGTGTTTTTTTACCTCATTCCTTATCGCGTGAATCGCCGACTTGTTGTCAAGGAACAAGGTTGGTTCCTGGATGCCCTTAGGCAGTAAGGGATGTGCCTCCTTTAAAAACTCACACAGCTAAAGTAGCTCCTTCACTAGATCAACCGAGGCTATGATCTCGGCCTCCATGGTCGATTGAGCTATGATGGTCTGACGCGAAGACTTCCAGCACACCGAAGATTAACTAATCAATACTAATATCCCCGATACCAAGCAATTTGTACACACTTCGGACTCTTAGGGTGTGGCAGTAAACGCCCGGACCCTTACATCATGACCCATAAAGAGAACTAGACTGTTGTTTTTAGGCTGTCATAAATAATTGACTAAGTTCTTCACCTAATGTTAGGCCTGCAAAGACGGCGAACTACTGCTCTTCACTAAAGTATTAATGGCAACCAAGGTGTCCGGTTGCGTCATCCTGGCTACGTATAGAATTGAGCCTATAACATTCCGATATGGATACAGAATCACCTCTTTCTCATTACTCATAAATTCACAAGAGAAGACCGTTCCTACTTGAAGAGGCTCCTTAACATGTCTCGTAGGCATTATGCTGAGGGTGTCAATGTATAACTCCTGGTCCATGATGATATTCCCATCATCATCTTGTCTAAAGTTAATGCACATTAAAGTCGTCACCGGTCTTAGAGCTTTAAGATCATAGACCCGGGACAGTTTAGCAATAACTTCGTGTATTGCACTGTCATCCCTTTCTAGGACTAACAAGTCGTCCACGTACACCATGACCAGGGCATCCCACCATAGCTAATAATCGCATTCGACACTATTGAATGGTATGAAGTCCTGCTGTTAACTTTCCTCATGCAAGGTTTCCCACCAGCAACATCGTGCTTGGTGTAAGCCATGCAATTACTTATCAAGGTGCCAGCCACATCTGTCGGTTAGGGTTGCCTCCTGTGGAGTTTCCATCAGGGTAGGTTTATCAAGTGTGCCACACAGAAAAGCACACTTGACGTCGAGGTGGCAATGTAGCTAACCACCTGAACACAACAAGCAGAGGAAAGACAACACATACGAGCGTGAAGTTCATCATGGGGCTGTAAACGTCTGTGTAGTCCATTCTTTTCCGTTGCTGAAACCCTTTAGCAACAAGACGGGCTATGTGACTTACCACAATGCCTTGCAAGTCCCGCTTACGGGTAAACACCCACCTGCTGCCAATGACCTTCTGTCCTTCCTGAGGCGGTACAGACTCGTAAATCTTGCACTGTTTGAGGACTTTTAACTTGCCCTCCATAGCTTCACACCATTTATCAGCATCTGAGGCCAACATTGCATGATTGAACGTCGTTGGATAAGAATCTACAACATTCACCTCAGGCTTACTCCTTGTATTGAGGATAAAGGGAAGTCAAAGTCGTAGTCATATGCATTCTTATTGTCCTGGCAGTACGTGCTGATTTCGTTGGTGGAATGGAAACACCTTTCACTCAAGTAACAAGGTCTGTTTAAAAAAGATAGAGCCAGTTATACTTTTTAGAATAGTTTAACTACTAATTAATTTAATGAACAATTTACTATAATTCCCGCTTATTTAGATTATTTTACATAGTGTACATGATTTATGCGATGAAAAATAGATGAAAACAAAATTTATGCACATTTTTCACATTTTGGGAATTTGTTAATGTCCCAAAATGGTGTAGCCACAACAAATAAAATTTTACAAAAATATATTCAATACCTGATTAAGCATCCACCTTTTGCAATAACCTTAAACACTCTGTTTGGTATAGATTTAATAAATGCATGCAGAGTTTCATCAGAAATTTCGTCCCATGCAGCCAGAATTGCCTTTATCAAATCTTCAACATTCCTAAACTAGCAACCATGCTTTTTGACCCATAGGTTTTTGATAGGACTCAGATTCTGTAAACATGCAGGCTAATCCTTAACACAGACACCATTGCTTAAAAACCATTCCCAGGTTGACTTAGCATTATGAATAGAAGCATTGTCTTGCTGGAATGTAAATCTGTTGCCTACTAACTTCCTGTAAATGGCATCAGATGTTCATCAAGAAGTTCTTGATAGTCAATTGCATTCATTCGACTAGCTATGAATGCTAGACTTGAATTCCCAACACAACCAAATGCTTCCCACACCATAACACCACCACCACCTTGCTGTTGTTTCGAGAACATCATTTCATTTTTCCGAATGTCATGCCAATAATGCTTCCAACCATCTAGCTTATCCAAATTAAACTTCTTCTCATCACTCCATATTACACTTTTCCACGTTTTATCCCAGGTCATGTGATATTTTGCCCATTCAATTTTCCTTTCCATATGGCGCTTGTTCAGGGGTGGGTTTGCCTTCATTTTCTTGGATTTTAATTGGTCACAAGACTGCATCACTCTATAAACAGCTGATTTTGATGTTTAAATGTCTTGTGATGCAGCAATCTGTCTAATTCTTTGTGTGAAATTGCTCATGTGTCGTATAAAAAAACCGTTGCTGACGATTTGTTAAAGCTTTGGAACAGCTGCTTGATTTTTTCCCTACCATAATCACCATTGGAATTGATGAAATTCTCAACAACATGATGAGATCGGTTCAGAGCTTTACAAATAAAGCTAATTTAATTGCTAGCTTTGTACAGTTCTGTAATTCTTTCTTTCTTAAACTCCGTCAGTGATGTTCTTCGTCCCATGATTGAAAATGCTTACAATGGCTCAGAAAATGAATCTGCATGTTAAATATCGATGAAATGTCTTTAAGTCTTAATTTAATACCCTTGTGTACTGATTAGCCTATCATTTGTTAAATATTTGGATAATCATAAGTGGCTCTATCATTTTGGGACAAACAAAAATTCCCAAAAATGTGAAAAATGTGCATAAATTTTGTTTTGATCAATTTTTCATCGCATAAATCATGTACACTAAGTAAAACGAGCTAAATAAGCTAAAATTATAGTAAATTATTTATTGAATTTATTAGTGATAAAACTATTCTAGAAAGTATGACTGGCTCAATCTTTTTGGGACAGACCTTAGTAAACATCAGCACGTGGCCCAGTCTGTCTAGGTATTACAACCCGTCTTCACGTGAAAGGCTCCACAGTTGGTGATAGTGTGACAGCAGGGGATATCACGAGTTACTAAAAGACTTGCATTTTCCTTTGAGGTAGGAACACCGGCCTTAGGGCCTCGGCAGGTAGATTGTCCAGGATTTTCTGTTTAAGTTCTGGTTTAGACGTTTGTCCTGTGGATCGATCGTCGGAACCGGTCCCCATGACTGCCTGATCAACCTCAACCTGACTAGACTAATAAATACGGCCTAGTTCTAAGTTGAATAAGCGATTTTCCTTGGTTATCTAGGTATAACCAATCAGTATTCCGCTAACAGAGGTGTCGTCGAGTTTCCCCTTATGTTGAGCTTAAGGGAGGAAGCCATACACCTTACTGCCCATTGCTCAGAGGTGGGAGAGGATCGGAACATACCCCTATAGCTGCTCAAAAGGGGAACTCATGTCCAGTATTCGTTGGGGCAGTCTGTTTTTAAGGTAGGTGATGGTGAGAAGAAATTCTGCCTAAAACCTATTTACCAAAATGGAATCGCGTAACATGACTCTAATAGCTTGAACAACTGTCTGGTTGAACCGTTCATCTACCCCATTCAATTGTGTAGAGTAGACATTCGTGTGCAGATGTCTAATCCCCCTCTCCGCATAGAATTTTTCAAACGGTTTGGAGCAAAATTCTCCCTTGTTGTCTGTCTTTATGGCCTTCACCTTACGAACAGTTTGTCTCTCCATCAAGGAAATATATAGGTGGAGATTCTCTCTATGACCTAGTCCTTGCGTTGTAGGGGATACACTTTGCACCAACGCGAATAATCGTCGATCAGTGCTAGATAGTACCGACAGCCTGTACCCGAAGGGAATGCAATCAGCCTCCATACGTCCGTATGGATCAGTTCCAGTGGTGCCTTAAAGCAGATTTTATCCTTTGCTTGGTGAATTGGTCGACGCATTTTACACTTGAAACCCGCCTAACAGTTCCGTGGTTTATCTGTCAACTTCGGCAGACCACGGAAATGCTAAAACCTTGACATATGCAGAACCATATTCTGACTGATGTGGCTAAGTCTCTGATGCCACAATCGCAATTTCGAAGATTAGGCTAACTCACCTGTGGCCGACACCGACACTGGCTGCAACAATTTCTTGCCCAGGTCGGGTCAAGTCACAGCTGTCACATGATACCGACAGTCTTCTCTTTGAAAATCTACAATTTTAACATTCATTTTATCGAATACTTAAATTTTGTTAGTTGATCCCCTCCAAGTACAGCCTATTAATTTTCTAATCTGGAAAGCTGACAGAAGATTTCTCCTTCCTGTTGGAGCATATGCAACATCACGGATGGCATTAAGTCGCTTTTTGCTGTTTCCCTCGGAAAAAAACATGACTGTACCCTTTCTGACAATCCGAAATGTTTCAGAATATAAGTACATGTCGATGGGGAGCGTTTCTTGGTATTCCGTGAACCAGCGGCGATCATAACATATGCTCATGCTCGCCCCGGAATCCTAAGTCCACCGATCGTCATTACCCTTGTCGGCGGTCAATGCAACAATGAGGATGTTAAAACCAGCCCATTCCTAGGAATAATCACTTTTTAGTGGTTACCCCAGAGTTGCCCTTAGGGCGACCTCTTTTCCTCCCCTTCCGCTTGCTTTTGGCCCCTTAAGCCTTTCTAGCCTTTTGCGCCATAGGGACTGCAGCGACTGGCTGCATGGGCACATAAGAAGAAGTTTTCAGGATCGTACCCTGTGCTTTCGACCCGAGGTTGACCAGACAGGTGTCTTTTAAATGACCCTTCTTTCCACAATGGGCACAGGTCCAGGTCTTGGTCGGTTTTGTCGATGTTTAACTCTGCGCTGGGCCATTACCACAAAAGGAAGCAAGGACATCACCCCGGCACTCCACGCTAATCCGGCTGTGCTTGCTTCCCGGGTATACCTGATGCTTTTTGCCTCAGAAATCAGGGCTGCCTTGACTTTTGCGGGAACAAAGTCTGCGTCAGGCCAAGTATTGAGGAGCTCTATCTTCAATTTGAAACTTAAAGAGAAACCCATGAGCATGTGGAACGCCAAGTTCCTGAATCTTAAACGAATTAGGTTGTCAAGAATTTTATTTTTAAAAAAACTAAAAACTGAACCCAGACCTTCAGGCCAGAAGGACCGATGCACAAGCTCTGCACTCTGTGTAATCTTAATGTAGTATTGCCCAGCAATCACCCTAAGACACCCAGAAATAAGGGTTAACAAATACCTAAACCTGCGTTACGTGACGTCCGTTCTGGTCCCTGATGATGACGTCCTGACACAACCTAAAATTAGAGGGTGTTCGGGAACAAAGAAAAACGATTAGACACTTTTAAAAAAACAAACCGCACTCAATCATTAATGATGCATTTTCGGAACAACATTCATAAACAAATCAATTCATGCGTCCTGCAAAGAGACCTGTAAAGAGAGCCTGTATTATGGTCAACAGATTAAATCATTCATTCCTGTCAAGCAATATAGTAATCCCAAAATCAAAACTATCACGATTTTCAGGAAAGAGTAACTAATCAATTTAGCACAATGCATTTTTCCTTTCCGGCGTAGCAAAAGTTCCAGAATCCCTGGAATCACTATAAATATCACAAGTGGAAGTCGTCACGTCGCTACCGTAAAGAAAGTTCTCTCGTAAAAAACCTCTTTGTTTGGGGCCTTTCAAACAGAGTACTAGATGGGCGATGTCCAATTAATCACTCACAGGATCACGGGTTGCCCACAAAACATTTTCTTGAATGGTGTCCATCGAAATGGGTGGTTAAAAACCAGCAAGCGAATGGCTCCCATTCACTAATGGCAGCAATAATGGGCGCCTTTAGCAATCCACAAGCGTTTCCACAAGCCGTTTTTGAATAACTAACAAAAACCACAGGGCTGTTCGGGCGGAGGTTAAACCATGAAGCACTAGCGGCGAGATTGGTCATCGAAGCGCTAATCAAAAACAATCGACATCGCCAACACGCCTGTAATATTGAAAAACTCGATTGACATTATCAACATTGGTAGCCACGCTCTGCTACCATGTTAATAAATTTGTATGCCAAAGACGTGGATGTTTCGTAATGTTCACTAGGCACAACGATTTATTAAAGAAAACAAAAACTCACGTTTACATTTGATTTCTGTTTCCATTTCAAGAAACGCAAAAACACGTGTGCCCATGGCAGGAGCTGCTTAGCAACAAAAACCAAAACAAGATAGCGGACAAGAAAACGAAAACAAAAAAGGACCATGCCCTGACAGTGGCGCCATCTAGGGTCACTGTACCTGTTACAGGTAAGGGGGAACGCAGGTACAGTTTTGTAATGATTACCTGTTAGTTAATCATCTATTTAATTTAATCAATTCTTTTTCTTTCCTTTTCTGGTTTATTTCCAGACGACGTCATAAGGATAGGACAGCGGTCAGGTAACACTAAGGTAAGTCACCCTTAGATTTAATTAATTCATGGGTTGTGCCACCCCCAAACAACATAGACCAGGTGCATTTATCATCAATTTGCCTCCTGGGACACGTGATTTGCCAAGAGATTTCGTGTTGCCAAATCCCCTGCCAATAGGTTTTTACTTGGCCATGGCGGTCACTATCAACCAAAGTTGAAGAAGACAACGTAGACGTTAATTTAAAATGATTGACCAAAGAGCAGGCCGTTGGTCAGGACAGCAGGAATAAGCTGGCGGGTCCTTTTATGCTAAAATATTATTAGTGCTGTTGCATATTGTTACACCAATGTAAGTTATTTGATTTATTTTTTTGTCCAGGAACTGCTAACTCTTAGGGGGGGAGTGTAACAATCCCCTAGGGAATGTCCCGCACATGGCAGGAATGTATGGTATGCAGTGACCTGGAATACTGTAATTGACGTAATTAGTTAAATTATATGCATAAATGCGATTGTGCAAGGAAGGAAACTTCTGCAATTTTGTGTAATCTAGTTGCCAAGCTCGCCACCAGGTGTGATAAGGATATACGGCGAGCTTGTGCCTGTATATTATTGATATCGTGCTCAGGGCCTGATCAGACGAGATCAGCCACCTGTTAGTTTTTTATATGCGGTTAAGTTCCTATTTAGAGGTCCTGTGAGTTACAGGCAAGTGTAACAGTACCTGTTTTTATACTTTTGTTAATAAATAGTTAAAGGAAAACATCGTTCGCGTTGGTTTTCGGGAGAGCCTGAGTCGTGTCACCGAGTACTACACACTTACATTCTGAAACTTTCTTTTCTGCAGAAATTTTGGACGTTTAATTCTGCAGAATTATAAGAGTCTTTTTTTGTATGAACAGTTATTTGCAAGTGATCTTGAACAGTTTGCGAAGTAAAATCCATCGAGTTTAAGTGCATTTTGTGCACTGTTGAAAGCTTATAAAGAATTAAAACATTTTTTTCAGACATGCATGCTTAGCCAATGTTTTGCCAATATACATGTGACAACAATTGGTTGCTGGTTGGCAAACAACATTGAGCCAACATATCTTTGCTAAGCTTTTGCCAAAAATTGCCACCCAACATTGAGCCAACGTTGGGCCACCATATCTTTGCAAAGCTTTTGCCAACAGTTGCCACCCGACATTTAGTCAACGTTGGGCCACCATAGATGTGATAACAATTAGCCGCTGGTTGGCAGACAACGTTAAGCCAACATAACTTTGCTGAGCTTTTGTTAACTGTTGCCATTCGATGGTGAGCTAACGTTCAACTAACATATGTGTGCCAATGCCAACCCTTTGCCAATGGTGCCAACCACAACCCAACATTGTAAGAGACAGACTTTATGAAATCGGCTTGCCCGGACATATGGACGTTGTTTCTTTAAAAGCACTGTGTCTCTTGCGATGTCCGGTGCACTTTCGCCGTCCTTTGAAAATCTGTGTTAGCGATATGAATTTTGTTTCCGACCGTACCCATTTCCGCAGCAGGTCTCCAAAATGAACAGCCTCTGGAAAATTAGACAATGTAGGTTAGGAAAGTCGGCAAGCCAGATCCGTAACATTAAGATTAGGATTAGCTTTGAGAGCTGGGTCAGACGGGCTGGAGCAGCTGAGCTTGGGCTAGGCCCCTCACTGTGTATGAGCTCTAAGCGGCGTTGGGAGATTCTCGTTGGTGGTTTCAACTGTGCAGCAACATGGTAACATGGTGTCCGGTTACTTTCCGGCCACTGTCTTTTAAAGATGGGAAGCCGTGGCGGTGGCGGTGAAGGGATGTGCTTTGGAGTATGGCTAAATCTCACCTAGATGAAATAATTAAAAGAAGGTAAAGAAGTATGTCAGGATAATCGTACTCACAATTCGGCACCGAAGCGTAAGCTTCGGAAACCATGGAGTTGTCCTCTAACAAAGCAGCAACTTAGCATATCATTTGTGGTAATACGGATTTTGCATGCTGTCCTGGTAGGAAGGCTGTCACAGAGGTTTCCAATTCAACCAGGACAAAAAGCATTTTCCTATATGGATGGTGTTTCAACATTTGTTGTCTCGTTAGCTACACTTATTAAGGAATTTAGGTGCAGAAGCCAGCTGCTATGCGTGATCACTTTAGATATAGCGAAGGCCTTTAACCGTTTCCTATCACTGTTATGAGAAGGCTGAAAGCCCTGCAAATTTATCCACTTCTGAGAAAATATCTGGAAGATTTCTACAGTAATGCTACAACAACAATACATTGTTGCCTAATACAAGTTGACAAGCTGCCACTGTGGCATGGAGTAAAGCATGGTGGTCTGCTGTCACCTTTTCTCTCTAACATCTTACTTGATGAGCTGCTTCAAAATCTCTCAAAATATACAAAGTGTTTCAGCGCTATAATGCCAAACATTGTGGGCATGCAGAATGTGTAATTGCAACATTAGGGTGCTGGAGGCTGTACTAGCTATTTTAAGGATATCTATTGCATGCCGCATACTATGTTCATGTTTTATTTCAGACTGACTGCATAGAGCAATATATCTTTGCTGAGCTTGCAGATATGCATCTTGTGTGATAAGGATCATGTGGGAATGTAAGGCAAGCTTCGAGAAAATACTAGGAAAGGTTTTCTGCACGGAGACACTTACAGTATTGGCAAAAACATTTGCAGCTGGGTGATACGATTTTTAAAAGTTAAGAAAAAATTATTTATGCGACTTAAATCCAAGAACAAAGCATTAAGTTAGTTACACATACATTTTGTTTATTAAAAAACAAAGAGAAACAAGTGAAAAATAATGCAAAAAATATTACAAGATCATAAGGAATGTTAGAGGTACAATTCACTGCAGTATGGCTCCTGAATCTCTTTGGAAGGTTTTGAGAGGCCAATTTATTGCTGCCTATCAAGCTGGGTTGCAACAAAAGGATATTTGCAAAAAATATGATGTGCACAAATCAACAGTATGCAGGTTGCTGAAGAAATACAAAAGCACAGCAATGGTTGCTATTGTCCACAGGGGCGGTAGACCTCGTGCAACTACAGCTAGAGAGGACTCTATGATTGTGAGACTCATGAAAAAGTATCCATTTGCATAATCAATTCCAGTTAAAAAGGAATTATAAATCTCAATATCAGTGTTGATTTTTAGATCTGTGTCACTGACTACACGTCAGTAATGGACTCGATGCTGTAGAGTTTAAGGATTTGAGGTTCCGAAAACCTTGATTCTTGAATTCTTTGAACCTTGTAAACTGTCTGTCAGGGCGTCCTTTCTAATAACTTTTCAGATGAACACTGTCAATTCTTTTTCTCATACACACAGATTGATGATATCCACAATTTTCCCTTCTTTCAGAAAAATGTTCACATAGACTGATCTTTATGTTCCCTTCTTTCAGAAAAAATGATCCTTTCAAAACAAATGTAAATTTCAAACTAAACTTGTTTTTGTTCCTTTTCTCTTTTAAAAAATTGAAAATAAAGGAACTCTTGCATGCCCTATTCAGAATGCACGCTCTCATCATGTGCGGAACAAAATTCAAAAAACCAAAAAGGCATCCAAACATCCTCCCACCTCTTTTTTCATAACATTAACAGGAAAAAGAGAAAAAATCCAAAGAACTATAAAACAACGTTTTCCACTGTCCATAACGTATTGCCTTGCGGTTGATCCTGACTCTCTTTGTAATATAATGGTCGTCATCCGAAACAGGTGACAACTTTACCAAATTGACCTGTACTTGATAAACTGTAACAATATCATTGTTGGACTGGACTGATTTGGATCTTGACATCTTCAATGGATAGAGGCGTTGCAGGGGCCTGACAATCACACCTGTCACTGTTTTTACATTTGCCACTATGATTTTATTATCCTGTCCTGCTATTAACTCTAAAATACGTCCTAACGGCCACTCGTACCGTTTCTTGTTATCAGCTCTGACTAGAACCAAGTTTACTACTTCTAAAACTGATGAATCTCTTACTGCTTTTCTTTCAACCAGATTTCCCAGATACTCCTTCCAAAAACGAGCAGCAAAGGCTTGCTTTAATTCTCAAATCTTGAAAAATCCCTTCTCCAGGTCTTGACCCGTGATCAATTCTCACTCCGGCAATCCTGAAATTAGCAGGTCTTTTATAAACATGGCCGGGACCAATGGGATTAAGTCACTTCCATCCTCAGTTAGTCGTCAGCGGTCGGTGGTTAATTGTATAGGCGACTTTAGCAAGACACTTCTCCAATCCTTTACAGGATAATTTGGCCGTTCCTAACATTCTACGGAGAAGCTCCATGATTGTGCGAATCAGTCGCTCCCACCAACCACCTCACCATGCTGCTGTTGGTGGGTTGAATGACCATTTGATTTTCTTGACCGGTAACAGATCTTCAACTTGTTTCCATTTGATCTGTTTCAAAATATTGTTAGCACCAAAAAAATTAGTAACATTGTCACTGTAAATGTGGCTGGGCCATCCAGTTGTACAACAAAACTTTTCCAGGTAAGTGAGATATTCTTCGGCGTTCAACGAATCCACAACATCTAAGACTATGCTACAGTATAAAGCACATGAGTAAAGGACAACCCAGGCCTTCTTTCCTCCTTTCAACAGCAAAGGTCCAGCAAGGTCCACTCCTGTCGTCTAAAACGCAAACTGTTCATCCACTCTAGGTAACAACAAAGATTCACATGACAGCCTCTTGCTGACGTACCTCAGACATACAGTTCACTTTCGGATAATGTTGCCGACTGTCTTCCTTCCTCGTTGCATCCAGTAACGCTCAAGCAACTTTCCAAGTATGAATTGCAATTTGGCATGACAGTGAGCACAATGTATGTATTCGACTAACTGTCACACATATGGTTCGTCACTTGGCAGCAAAACAGTTTCTGTAAAACCTTCTGTATCCTGTTTCTGTAACAGCCGAGTCTTGACACGATATAATCCATCCTTTTTCATTGTGACTTCCAAATTCTTTATCTTGGGCAGGCTCGGAAAACGGCGTCGTTGTTTCTCATATAGCATATCTCGCTCTCCTCTTCGCAGCTCATCCAGCTTAAAAACTAAGTTTTGACTTTCACTTTTGTTTTTATGTCGGCAGTTGTCCACAAAACGCTGGACATATGTTGCTACTGTCACATTTTTCTGGTATGATGAAAAATCTTGGTTGAAAATTGGGAGAAGTGACCAACACAGTATCCACAGTATCCTTGTGTATTGGCCAGTCCTCTTCAGGTTTCTTCAACCAGGCAGGTCCCTCCCACCAGTTCAACCTCAATAATTGTGATGGCAAACATCCTCTCGTTGGCAGATCCGCAGGGTTCATTGGTCCTGGTACGAATCTCCAATCTTTCTTTTTTGTCATTGACACGATCTCCTTACACCGATTCTCGACAAACATTCCCAAGTCTTCCTCACATTCTATCCAGGCCAAGGTTGTTGTAGAATCGTGCTAAAAAAGTCAGTTCTCACGGGGACTCCATGACGACATAACTTTTTGAGCGAGTCGTGCCCCAATAACGCACCCCATTAGCTCTAATCGGTTATTGGCCACGCTGGCTTTCTTCTGTTTGTCCATGGGAGCTAATCTCGACTTGGCTGACAACAATTGGATTTTAACTTGGTAACTTTTTTGCGATTGGGCGTATACCACTGCTGCGTATTCTTTCTTACTTGCGTCACAAAACGTATGTAACTCAATAACTTCTTCACTATTGCGGAAAACAACATGACGAGGAATGCGGATATCCTTTAATTGTGGCAGCTCGGCATACTTTTTCTTAAACCTTTTTTTTCTCTTGCTGTTTCACTCTTCATCCCATCTTAGTGGTCCAGGATTCCTGCAACATCAACTTAGGTTGTAGCATAACAGGGCAAGTAAAACCAATCGGGTCAAAAACTTGTGCGACGAGTGACAAAATGTTCCTCTTGGTTATTGTTAAGTCTGGTTTTAACTCTGGAGGCTCACAAAACAGAAAGTCTGTGCTTTTGTCCCACTTTAGTTTTAAGACATTAGTAATTCCAAGAATTTCCTTCAAATTCACATTCGATTCTCATCGCTGTAAGTCAATCTTGGCTTCAGTCAGCATACAAATTCCATCCTTTTTGAACGTCTCGAATTCCACTGGCGTGTTAACCGACAGAACGCAATTGTCGACATATAACAATTCTTTTAACAAATTGGCGTGTTCCTTATCTTGAGGTTGTACGTTCAACAAATTATAGTCCAAAACCATTGCTAATAACAAGGGACTACAGTTCCATACGGAACGCTACACAGCAGTGACGATATTCTTTGACGTCACCCTTTATCCACTATAGGAACTTCTGGAAACTTTGATTTTTTTCCGTGACTCCGATCATTAGAAAAGCCTTCCTAATGTCGGCTAACAACCCTATTGCTTTGCACGAAACCGCTGTAAGATCGTCAGGATAAGTTGCAACATGTTTGGCCCTTTCTCTAAAAATTGATTAAGAGACGGGTTGTTCCCTACACGACACTACGCATTAAAAACCGTCCGCACCGGCGTTGTTGCCCTCTCCAACTTGAACACAGGGCGATGAAACAGAAAATGTTGCTTAGATACGTTATCGTAAGACACTTCGGTCAGCTTTTCCTCATTCCAATCCCTGAATACTTGATCGTAGCGCTCAAATTCTCCTTGTTTCCTGAGTCGCTCTGTAACTGACGTCAACCTTTTGAAAGCAACCTTTCGGTTACTTGGGATCTCTACCGGTTCTTTAATCCATAGTAGCCGGACAACGTATCTGCCATCTTTGTCCCTTGTCATGGTAGCTTAAACAGCATCCTTGGGTCGCATGCCTTATTCCACTTCGCATATTTTCTCAGCTGTTCTTTGAATCTTAAGGGTCTCTAGATTCAATAACGTGGGCAGGCTTCTCTCTTCTGTCATCAACATGTTGGTGACTATGGCTGCAAAGCTTTTAACGGATGACGGTATAGGTCCACCCAACGTCCAACCGAACACTGATTCCACAGCCACCAATCCACCATTCAATTTGTGCCTTCTCCCAGTCATGAGACTTTCTCTTCTGTCACATCTGATGAGAATGTGATTGTTGTCCGACATGTTATCGACTAAATCCGAGATTTGAATGTTGTGTCTTGCAAGCTCATAAATCCACGGTCCTTGGGGTACAGTCGGAGAACTTGTGCAAATGATATCTTCTCCTATAAGATTAATGACATGTTTAGACCGTTCATCGAGGCCTTCGATGATGACACGGTGTAATTTACGGTCTTAAACCTTTGTAACATGTCCGCTGAATAGATTGTTCTGTTTGGCAAAATGTTTAAGCACTAAACATTTCAAGTCTTCGACAACAGACGTTTTGATGTAGCTTCTTTAGCTCCCCTCATCAAAAAGTAAACATTCTTTCCTTAGTTTCTTATCGAGACTCTTGATCCACACTTTGACAGTCTTCATGAGCGCTTGTGCCCCACTGAATATACCACTGGTATTAGTGGTAGTGACTTTGTCTTTCTTTGGCTCGACGACAGTGTCTTGCTGATCAGATGATCCAGGACACATCACTGAAAAATGTTTACGATCGCAATTGGAACATTGTAGGGAAGACCAGCATTGACGTGCACTGTGTCCTCTTCTCAGACATGCCAAACAAGCTCGATTATTACTCTCTCCTCCAACGTCATATTCTTAGCCCGAAAACATGCGGCGCTTCCATGACTTGTCTATTGACAAACCACGCAAACTTCTTTATCTCCCTTGTACAAACTGGAGATGGTTGGGAGATCCTCTCGTTTCTTGTAAAGTTTACTGGACCATTGTTTCGAGTGGCTCGGCTCATCTAATCCTGCATGGACGTAAGTTAACCGCTCTGCTCCTTTGACTTTAATACTCAAAAACTTCATAAGTGCCCCTAACCTATCATTCGGCTGTTTCTGCGTGGCACCGTCATAACCAAAATTCGGACTTCGTTGCCAGATTTTTACTAAATCAATCGGCAAACTTGATTCCATCAGAGGCTATAAGAAAATGGCACTGTCCTCTGCGGAAACTCCTAATGTTTCCAAAGCCCTCAGATGAGACTCGAGGTCATCACACAATGTGACAAGCTCAAAATTTTCTCCGTTGCCGTGATTGACTATCACCATCTTGAGCAACTGTCGCACATACACTTCGGACAAGATGACTTGATCCCTAAATCAGTCTTGGAGTGCAGCTATTACTTTCAGATAGTTAGCTGCAGATTGTGGATACCCTTCCACCAACTTGCGTGCTCGAGTTCCTTTCACCATAGCTTAGCTCAAATACTGGAATTTGTTTGTCTCGTGGAGTCACTCGTCCTCATGAATTTTAGAGAATTGTGCCCACTATCCTAACCATTCTAACGGTTGACCGGTAAATTTCTTCAACTTAATCTTAGGGAGTTTAAAGTTTTAATTTTTCTTACTTGTAGCAATGCTTGCAGACGACTGGATACTTGGGTCGGGCTTTGTGACCGTAATGCTGCACTCAAAACTTCTTCAGCTTGTAATAGCTGATCTGCATGCGATCATTGTAATCTTTGCATGCAGCTTGTTTATCCTCATAACTACCTTCTGTGTCATCATTGTCTAAAATACAGTCTCCAATGATAGCGTTCATCTCAGTCACTTTTTCAAGCAACTCACGTGATTTCTGAATCCGTAACTTAAGTATAATCCGATCTGGACTAACTTTGTCAAACTCCGTTAGTAGATTATTCGTTGTTCGTTTCATTATAGCCCTCGTAGAGGCTCGTACACGCTTGACCTTGTCCATCTTTAGCTTGTTTACTGTCACAAATCCTCAAACAAATCATGGTGGAACCTCCAGATGTTGATTTTCAGCCCTGCGTCACTGACTAACCGTCAGTGATGGACTCGATGCTGTAGAGTTTGAGGATTTAAGGTTCCGAAGACCTTGATTCTTGAATTCTTTTCATCTTGTAAAATATCTTTCAGGGTGTCCTTTTTAATAACCTCTTAGATGAACACTGTCAATTCTTTTTCTCATACACACAGATTGATGGTATCCACAATTTTCCCTTCTTTCAGAAAAATGTTCACATAGATTGATCTTTATTTTCCCTTCTTTCAGAAAAAACGATCCTTTCGGTACAAATGTTAATTTCAAACTGTACTTGTTTTTGTTCCTTTTCTCTTTTGAAAAATTGAAAATAAAGGAACTCTTGCATGCCCTATTCAGAATACACGCACTCATCATGTGTGGAACAAAATTTAAAAAACCGAAAAGGGATCCAAACAATCAGATCACACCATTAGATGGCGTTCAGTGGCAAACAAATCATTTTCTTGTCGTCCAGTGAAAAAGCCTTTAATCTCCCAAAAAATCTTAAGAAAAGGTTAGAGTTTGCAAAAAAGCACATTAATTGGAGTGTTGCCTAGTGATGAATCTAAGTTTAACATCATAGCCAGCGATAGAATTTGCCATGTATGCCGACCAAAGAGGAAACGCTTAAATTTATGATATTGTCAGAAGACAGTCAAGTTTATTGGAGGCAGCGTGATGGTTTGGGGATGTTTTCTGGACATGGTATTGGCCCTATTCATTGCATTAATGGAATCATAGATCGTTATGTGTACAGAGGCATTAATCAGGACAATATGTTACTTTTTGCATAGTGGAATATCCCTTTGAAATGGATCTATCAGCAAGAGAATGATTAAAAACACACATCAAATGTTGTTGAAACATTCTTCAAGGAAAATAAGGTCACTGTATTAGGAGTGGCCACTTTAGTCTCCTGATTTGAACCACAGTAATGTGCGCACACAGGACCAGCTCTTTGAAAACCTTGAAAAAGCCTGGAAGAAGATCCCATACCAGACTATTATAAACTTAAATGAATCAATGCCATCTCGATTAAAAACAGTGATTCAAAAATGGTTTTGCAACAAAACATTAAAAAAAAATTTATTCATTTGGAAACTGAAATCTCAGTTGCACTTGTTTTGGCCAGTCCAAAATTGTACCTTTTATATTCCTTACGATCTAGCAATATTTATACATTATTTTTTATTTGTTTCTTTTTGTTGTTTAATATACAGAATGTATGTGTAACTAACTTAATGCTTTATCTTTGGATTTAAGTCACATAAAAATATTTTTTTTCTCAACTTTAACATTCGTATCACCCAGTCGCAAATGTTTTAGCTAGTACTGTATATCGTGCCACGTTTGTTGCAATTCACCGGCACCTGCGAGAACGTGGAACGCTTCAGATCAAAAGAGCTGATATTGGTTCGAGAAGTGCACAAACCTCTGCGCTCGACGAAGATGTTCTTAAATAGGTGGCTAACTATCCATCAACCAGTACCCGTGCTATTGTGCATACTATGCTCAACATACATTGCTCAACAGTTTTGCGGGTCCTGAACAAGCAATTGCTACATCCCTACCATGAACAGAGGGTTCAAGCTATGGGTCCAACTGACATTCCCCTACGTGTGTAGTACTGCCAGTGGTACATGGACCACATTCATCATGATCCTTAATTTGGCATGTCCATTTTGTTTAGTAATGAGGCTTGCTTTATAAAATATAACCTCTTGAACAGTCACAACAGTCACATATGGGATGATGCAAACCCACATGTTATGCATATTAAGGGACATCAGGAGTGGTTTTCTGTCAATGTGTGGGCTGGAATTGTTGGTGACAGGCTGATTGTTTGTTTGTTTGGTTGATCTTTAACGTTAGCATATTATATATATAGGTATACTTCCACCCCCTCTTAAAAAGTCTTTAACGTGCAACAATTAACACTTGGCCTTGGTTTAAACTTTCACCCGAAAGAGCCGGCACTTTAGGAATTTCTCCCATCAACCGGCTGATTAGTCTTTACATGGTGAGAATGCACCTGAATGGTAACATTTAATACTAGTTATAACAGCATGTGCCCCCTTACCTCTTGGAGGGTGTTCTACTCATTGTGTGGCAGACAATGACATTTATGCATGACAGCGCACCTGCTTATTTTGCACTTGCTGAGCGGGCATGGCTAAATGATACATTTCCCAGCCACTGGGTTGGCAGAGAAGGTCCTGTGCAATGGCCAACATTGTTTCCTGAAATGATGCTATTGGACTTCTTCTGGTGTGGCTATGTCAAGAGCCTTGTCTATAAAACACCTGTAGAGACTGTGGATTACTTAATAGACCGGATATTAGTCACCTGCGAATTTGTGCAGCAAATACCTGACATTTTCATAAGGGTTAAGCAGAACATTATCCATTGGTGCACCGCATGCTTTGACGCTTGTGACCGTCACTTTGAACAGCTGTTATGAATATCTGTGCTTTATGTTTCATTTAACAGAATTAATATCAGAAATGGCTTGTACTTGCTTATCACCCAAATACAAATCAAAACACATCAGGTCTAAAAGGGGACTGCATTGATCTTTAGTGACCTTCAGCACCCTAATCTGTCAATTCCGCCTAAGTGTACATTAACATAAATGGCTTGTATGGACTCATTCTACATGCCCTAAACATTTAGCAACATAGCGCTGAAACACCCTGTACAGGAAAGAAGATTGGGTTGCATCATCTTTCAGTGGTTGCATACACCGATGATCTCCTGCACTTTGTAGGAGATATTAAAGTGATGAAAACGCTGCTGAGCATCGTTATGGAGTTCTTTTAAAGAAGTCTTTTACAATGCGTTAGTCTGGTACTGGCGCCCCACCAAATAAAAAGAAGATTTTGCATTTAAGCCAGCCATCTTTTAAAGTAGGAGAGGAGGACATCCCATGTGTCGTGACATCTACAATGCTACAGTACTTAGGATGTGAATTTACTGCAAAATGGCTCCAGATGCCGTCATTTTGAGCCTGCCTGACCTGGCTTCAGAGGGTAAAAAAGGCCCTACCAAGGCCATACTAGAAGTTGGAGCTCGTGAAGACATCTGTCCTACCTCGACTGGTTTTCCGTCTATTTTTGTGCTAAATGTTAAAAAAGGTACTTTGACGGCTGGATGTGGCTGTGTGGCAGTCCATTAAGAGATTTTTGCATCTGCCACACTATACTATGGACACCTTTTTCAATGCACTATGCAAAGGTGCAGGACTAGGAGTGTGTTCGTTGCAGTTTGGGGTGCCAATGCAGTCCTTATTTTAATTGGATGAGCTGGCTGGCGATCCACACCAAGCAGTTGCATAACATTCACCAGACAATGCTGCAATTAAACAAGTTCTCCATAACAATTAGAGAGAATCATATGCAGGCTGAGAAATTGATAAATTGTCCAAGTCGAAGTTGTCCACTCGCTGGCTTAAGCCAGCAGAAGCATACGGGAACCAATATATTGACAAAGTCAAACTAGTGAGCAACACTGCTCACACACGCTGCATTTAAGAAGAGAAAAATGCAGGAGACAGAGTTTCGAGTGGGCTGCAAAAAGCTGGAAACTGTGAATCACATTTCTCAAGCGTGCCCCCTTCCCCATAATCCAAGGATAGTTCAACACAACAAAGTATTCTAGGTGCTGGAAAAGTTGGCCAAGGAGGCTGGGCATGATGCACTATATGAACCCTGCCTCCAAACATCTGATGGCCTATGGAAACCAAACCTGGTCATCATTCATAGGATTATGACACTTTTCTAGATTAATCTAGAAAATAATCAACTGCAGTGCCACCTTGTTTTTTCCTTTGGTTATTTTTTGGTGGCTAGAACTTGACTCAGTTGATCACCGGTTTCTGGACCAAGCAGGTCAGTTTACAACTAGTGACAAATTTGCGGCTTAGTCAAGTCAATCCTCATACAGTGCTGATGTTACCTGGTGTGGACCAAGTGAGTACAATTCAACACCTCAAGTAAACCCAGCAAGCTGCTGAGAGAACAGCTGTTTCACCACAACAAAAACAGCTTTTTTAAGGGCCACAGCATCTTGCAAAGAGAACCATTAACTGATTCCTTCTTTTATTACCTAACCTGATTAACCAGGAAGCGTGCTAATATAAACAGGGTTATGGGCCCAGCACGCTGCCACTGAGGACTCGGTTGTCAGTGATACGGGTAAGAATCTATTTTTAGGTTCTCTCTTCTGCAATTGGATTAGTCTGTTCTATGCTACCATGGCTGAAGGGAAGTCACTTTTTGGATTGAACACCTTAACAGACCTGCCAATTTCCACATATGGAAATGGGACATGATAATGAACCTTGCTTCCAAGGGTTTAAAGCGCTTCCTTGATTAAAAGACCAAGCCACCAGATCCAAAATCTGCAACCAAGGAACAACTCAAACGTCACGAGACCAAAACTTTAAAGACTTTAGGCTACCTCTACCTTGGCATAGCAGATAACATTCGGATTGTCGTGGCAAAGTGTGAAATGCCAGTAGAGGTATGAAAGATTTTTCATGCGACATATGAGATGTCTACTCGAGTGCACATCGCGTCTCTACGGCTTTGGTTCTATACATCGCGTATGGCTCCCAACGAGCCTAGGGAACTTTTCTTTAACAGTGTTGAAAAGGCAGCCTAAGACTACTGGTATCTGAAGAAGATGGAAGACGACACTGACTTGGCATACCAGATGCTCGCAAGTCTACAAGAATATTACGACAGCATGACACGAAATCTATATCAGCTAAAGGACAACAATTTCACGTCTTCCAACGTTAAAGCTGCCCTCATAGATAAAACTGGTCATCACAGTGTCAAGGATCAGAAGTCCAACATAAAGGACGCTTTGGCTGCCACATTGTGCAAGCTAACTTGTCAATTCTGCAGCAAGCTTGGCCACAGCGCAAAGGAATGTCGGACTCTGCAGGCAAAACTTGGCAGATTTTGGTCCAATCCTGGAACATTTTCCTTCACAAAGTAATATACCTGCAGAGGCATTAAGCACGCAGCCGGGAATTGTGACAGTCAATCGTAACTTCGTCGCTTGTTGTCTCCAGTCATGACATGTACCGGGGGAAATGGCAACATTATCATCCGCGACAGTGGTAGTGAAATTATACATTCCGTCGCCCATGAAGGCATGTTTAACCTTTGAGTAGAGCCCTATATCATGGAACCACAAGTCTGTACTTCTATGTCTTCAAATGTATTTTTGGCAGAGATAAAGGAGGCCGATGAACTTATCTTGTGGCACCACCGCTTTGGACACTTTAACAAGCAAATGGTACCCAAGATGTCTCACCAGGACTTTAAAATCGGGATGCCACCTTTGAAAGATATCAATTTCTATTGCGACACTTGCCATGAGAGCAAGGCCATCAAGAACTCTACAAAGTTAATGGAAAAACGGACCAGTTTTAGACTATTGAAACTCCTGCACCTTGACATTTTGGGCCCTATCTCCACACTGTTGCAGGGTATGGCCACCCATTTTCTCTTAATCGTTAATGACTGGTTGAGGTAGGTGACTGTTTATCTCATGCAAAACAAGGGAGAAGTCTTCTCGAACATCAGTCGTTACATTACGGAAATGGAAAGACAGACGGGTGCTAAGGTTTGTCGGATCCGTACCGACAGTGGGACCGAATTTTGTAATCGACAGGTGGACTTACTTCTCGTCAAACTAGGGATCCGCCAAGAAAGGACCTGTGCCTACTCACCCTAGCAAAACAGTGTGGCAGAAAGGCTAAACCATACCCTGTTGGAAATTGTTAGATCCCTTTACAATGACAGCGGTCTATCCTCGGGTCATCATGAGAAATGCCACACCTTATGAGCTTCGCTTCGACCGGAAGACATCAGTGCGTCATCTTTGCAAGATCAACAGTAAAGCACATGTCCTTGTGCCAAAAGTTACCCGAGGATGCAAGTTGGCATCTATAGCCGTGGAGGAAATTCTCGTGAGGTATGCAATTTGATTTCGTATTTAGAGGGTCTGGTGCCCCATTGATAGGGTCATTCAAGAGTCACAAGACGTCACTTTTGATGAGCGCATTCCGAAAGAGCAGCCTTCACGACCTACGTCCACTCAAGAACCACAGCAGTCGACCCACATAAGATCGATATGTGTGAAGGACCAACCTGCGGTTCCACCTTTAGCAACGAGCCCACCACGTAGGTCAGTTTGCATCAAGATGATGCAGGACAAAAAGCTACCATTGGTGCCAGAGCCGGGGAGTCTGAGTAAGAAATAGTCATCTGCGTTTAGGGATGATACAGACTCAGATTCGTCTGATGGATATACAACAGCTTGGACTGCCAACCCCAACCAACCATGATATCTACAGTGCTTAGACCATGGACATCTCTTAACGGACAACCTACTAAGGTCGTGGCATCACTTAAAGAGTATCAGGCACTGGATCCAGCAGTAGACATTAGGGACCCAGAAAACCCTGAAGCTCAAATTTCCGGTATGACATCACAGGAGGTTCCCTTATCGTCCAAGACTACTGAAAACCAGCTTCTGGAAAAACCGAGCCCTTGCAGTGACAACGCAAAATCAGGCCACGTCCTGATGGTCAAGGATGTCGTGTGGTCATAACCTATGGCTCGCACGATCTCACGACTTTGCCTCACAGTGAGTTGTTTCTGCTACGAAACGGCCTGCCCTACGACCCAGCCCAGATCGATTTCTTTGTGAAAAATCCGTATCAGTGCTCATGGGATATGACCGGAGCATCAGACCTTGCCCCTTCGACTATTTCCAGAATGGAGCAAGTAAGTGAAGAAGCTGACCTGGAAAGAGTGGAGTTTTGCCACATTGACGCATCTGACCCAACCAGCTACGAGCAAGCCCTCTGGGTGTATGATGCTTAAGCCTGGCGGGCATCAATGGAGGATGAAATCAGGACCTTGCGGGAATGCCAGGTATTTAAACGGATCAAGGCAGACAAAGTTATCAAGGTGTTAGGAACCCGATGGGTGTTTTATCGAAAAAAAGACTCCACCGGGAAAGTCTAACGCCACCAATCCCGTCTGGTGGCACAAGGATACCGACAACGGTTGTGGACTTCGGTTGTGGACTTCGCATTGGTCAGGTTTTTTTTACCCTACTCGTTGCTGTCCTTCGATAGAGCACACTTTACTTAGACATTAAGTGCGCATATCTCTACATAAGCTTGAACAAGGACATCTACATATGCCCTTTGTTGATAGCGGGTGAGGAATTTGGAGTAATCTGAAAGCTCTGCAAGACACTGTCCGAAGTTCACCAGGAAGGGCACTGCTATTACAAAGAGATCAGTATTGGACTACAAAAACTTGCTTTTGTCCAGCTGTTGTCCGCCTGCTGCCTATATAGATTAAGATGAGATGTCCTCATGCTTGTATATGTAGATGACATTTTGCTCATTGGATGCTCCAAGAAGAACTTGCTTCATGCATACCGACTTCTGGCATCTTGGTATGATATCAAGAGCATTGGACCAGTGAAATGATTTTTTGATGTAGAGATTGATTTCCTACCGGACGGGACCGCCCTGATGCATCAACAGCCTTAAATCCGGTTAATAGGGGAACTCTTCCCCAACATTTTGCAGTAGAAGGTATACGAGCTGATAAAAGTCGGAACTGATATCAAGGATTTTTACCAAGAGTAACAAGACCGTTTGGGATCAGACTGCAACTACTGCAGTCTCCTAGGCTGCCTTCTTTACATCGCTCATCAAACTCGTCCAGATATCAGCTTAGCGGTCGGTTTTCTAGCAAGATTCGGCAAATCTCAGGGCCTCGTGCACTGAGATGCCCTTACCCATTTATACAACTATGTAATATCTACACAGAAAATGTGTCTGCGTCATTCCTTACAAGGCATGCCTCGACTTCATGCATACTCCGACGCATCCTGGGCTAAAGACTTCGAGACAAGGAGATCAGTCAGTGGATACATTGTCTTCATCGGTGAATCTCCAATCCTCTGGCAATCTTCCCTTCAATTGCTAGTCAACCTTTTGGCTATAGAGGCAGAGCTGGTAGCTGTGCTTGATCTCCTTAAAGATCTCATCTGGCTCAGCTGAATCCTGAAAGAGACTAAGACATGTACAGAGATCAATTCGATAACTCCCCATATTCACGTGGACAATGAAATGGTCATAGTCAACATCAGGAACGATGTCTCAAATTCTCTCACAAGTACATCGGTACCAAGCTATACTTTCTTTGTAAGAAGTTTAAAGCAAGGCTGTTTACCATCTCATTCGTTAACACAAAGCAGCCTGGCGGACATATTCACTAAAAAGGCGTCAAAGGATCGACCCAGACAGCTCTTCCCTTATCTCCAATCCAGGATAGACATCAACAGAAGCGATACAAAATGGAGGAACTGTTAATAATTGGCGCCAACCTGGTATCAATTAGTGATTAATTCGAGGTCACATTCCACTGTGTCGGGAATGTCCAAATATTTAGCATTCCGCTTTTAAACTTTCGAATTTGCAGGATTATGCAACTATTCTAGATTAATCTTAAAAATAATCAACTGCAATGCCACCTTGTTTTTTCTTTTGGTTATTTTTTGGTGGCTAGAACTTAACTTAGTTGATCCCTATTGCTGGACCAAGCAGGTCAGTTTACAACTAGTGACACATTTGCGGCTTAGTCAAGTCTATCCTCATACGGTGCTAAATTTACCTGGTGTGGACCAAGCGAGTCTACAACCCTCCGCCAAAAGTATTAGACCACTATTAGAAAAAAAGTTGAAAATTGAAAACACATTGCAATCACAAATAATACTGGCACAATGGGCATTTTATTCAGTAACTATAGACATACGCAAGGGTCAAAGTTTGCATACCAAATGAACAGAAGCTCATCATCTGTTCCATAAAATATAAAATAAATACTTTGCAAAAACATCCCTGGATAAAAGTGTTAGACTAGGGGCAAATTAAGACAGAAGTATTAGACTAGTGCGAGTTAAATTTTGTTGGGCCAACTTTGGCTTTGATAACAGCAGAAATGTGATTTGCCAATTGATGTATAAAGCATTTACACTATGAATGGCTGCCTTCAGCTTATTATTCGATTATGGCCAAAACTTTGCAATGTTTTTTATTAACAAACACCAAAGATTGTCATTTGAATTAAGGTATGCGCTGTTATCGGGCCTATCAATGCAATTGACATTAGTTTCTTTCAACCACTGTTGTACCAAGATCAGTTTGTCACCAAACTGATCTTGGGCACTCGATAGCAAAAAGTATTTCAGTATTTCTTTATAGGTTGCTTCATTAATAGTGCTGATGCATATGCACACTCTGCCAATGCCTAATGATGACATGCATCCACAGATCATAAATCCAAGAGGAAACTTCACTGTTTATTGAAAATTATATTTTCCCTCTGGACGTCTCCTCACCTTTGTTTTCACATTATCACCATATCCCAGGCAGATTAGACTTAAGAGCAGTGGGATTTCATCATATTCTCAGGTAAGAGTCTGGTAAATATGCCTGGGATAGGGTGATAATGTGGGCACAAAGGTGAGGAGACGTCCAGAGGGAAAATTTAGTCTTCAATAAACAGTGAAGTTTCCTCTTGGAATTATGATCTGGGGTTGCATGTCATCATTAGGCATTGGCAGAGTGTGCATATGCACCAGTACTATTAATGGAGCAACCTTTAAAGACATACTGGAATACTTTTTGCTATCGAGTGCCCAATATCAGTTTGGTGACAAACTTTATTTTTCAACATGATAATGCTCATGCCCATAAATGCAAACTTGTACAACAGTGGTTGCAAGAAACTAATGTCAATTGCATTAAAAAGGCCCGATAACAGCGCATACCTTAATCCAATTGACAATCTTTGGTGTTTGTTAAAGAAAAATATTGCGAAGTTTCGGCCACAATCAAAGGATGAGCTGAAGGCAACCATTCATAGTGGCTGGAATTACATAACACTAGATCAGTGTAAATTCTTTATACATCAATTGGCAAATCACATTTCTGTTGTTATCAAAGCCAAAGTTGGCCCAACAAAATTGTACTCGCACTGGTCCAATACTTTTGTCTTGGTTTGCCCCTGGTCTAACACTTTTGTCCAGGGATGTTTTTGCAAAGTGTTCATTTTATATTTTATGAAACAGATGAAGAGCTCCTGTTCATTTGGTATGCAAACTTTGACCCTTGCATATGTCATTAGTTACTGAATAAAACGCCCATTATGCCAGTATTATTTGTGATTGCAATGTGTATTCAGGTTTCAACTTTTTTCTAATAGTGGTCTAATACTTTTGGCGGGGGGTTGTACAATTCAACATCACAAGTCAACCTAGCAATCTGCTGGGAGAACAGCTGTTTCACCATAACAAAAACAGCCCTTTTAAGGGCCACATAATCTTGCAAAGAGAACCATTAACTGATTCCTTCTTTTATTCTATAAGCTGATTAACCAGGGAGCGTGCTAATATCAACACTATGCTACAACTGTAAGTGTACAATGTTTAACGATAAGAATTAAAAAATAATTACTTTTAAGATAAATCTGGAATCCTAGTGTTTCCTTCTGATCAATAATGTCCCTGCAATTAAAGAAAGGGCCATCATTATTACTTAACAGTATGTTGGGAATAAAAGGGTGCTGCAGGCTCTTAATATCAAAAAAACCAAAGTGAATTGGTGGCCTATGATGGTCATGAAACAAACTATAAAAATATATTGCAGGTTCATGCGTGCATCCAACACGGGATGAAAGTTTTAATGTATTTACTGTTTTTGCACTTTTATGCTTTTATACTGTTTTTATGCAGTTTATATTTATACATGTACATATATGTGTTCTTTTAAACTTAGTGTTTAGTGTATTGTATAGAGTGTGCAGTGATTTAACAACATGCAGTTTAAGTGTACCCATTCAGGGTTAATTGGGAATTGCTAAATGGAAAAATAAACAACCAAAAGCCTTGTCATATAATAAGTGACACACATGAATGAATTAACGAGATTCACACTGTCCCTGTCTACTATCTAGCGAAAACACAGCCAAGAAAAAGGGCTTGGCAAAACTAGCATTGGAAAAATACCCTGCTGAGCTTGAGTAGTCTGACACTGTGAACAGGCATTATAGGTGCAACATAAGAGGGTAGATGTTTGTTTACAGATGTCGTCCTTGAGATTCCACTACTTTTATCGTCTCTTTACTTACTCGGTAATGTGGTGAGCAGAACCTTCAATCCGAGAAAAAGTTAAGGTTCTCCTTTCTAGTGCAAACTACCTTGCAATCCCACATTAATTGTTCTTGTGCATTTAAGCGCTTTAGCAGTGGGTTCGAAATCTTTATCCCCACCGAGGACACTGTCAGGTGGGGAGTTTGACCTAAGTGGTGCATCTGTCACAAGGTAACGCAGGTGATCTAATTCTAGCTAAGTGAGTATCCAAACCTCGCGTAAAGCAAAAAAGCAAAAGCAGGCTTAATCTTGATTTTCAGTACGAATACGGACCGCCAAAGCATGGCCTATTTATCCTTTTGATTTTGAGTTTCAGGCAAGAAGTGTCAAAAAAATTACCACAGGGATAACTGGCTTGATGGAGCCAAGCGTTCATAGCGACACTGCTTTTTGATCCATTGATGTTGGCTCTTCCTATCATTGCAAAGCAGAATTCGCCAAGCATGAGCTGAGTTTAGACAAGCTAAGTTCAGACCTTCGTTAGACAGGTTAATTTCACCCTACTGATAAATCGTTACTACGATAGTAATCCTGCTCAGTACGATAGCAACTGCAGCTTCGGACCGGTGGTCCTTGTGTTGCTAAGAGGCCAGTGATGCAAAGCTACCATCTGAAGGATTATGACTGAATGCCTCTAAGTCGGAATCCATACTAGTCACACATAGTGATACCTTCCGTGCCTCGATCCTTGGGCAGCAATGCCAAGTGTTGTGTTCGCATTATTTGGAGAGCATGCCTTCAGAGAGATAGGCAGTGTTTTTCGTCTTTTAAGTGGGTGGCTCACTGCTGGTCATGTCCTATATCAGGAAAAAAACCTTCGGCACGGCACATAGAGTCCAGTGCCGGCCTTTCTTTTCTTTTTTGACGAACATGCAGAGCAATGTTGAGGCGCAAAATCGCATGTAGACGACCTTAGTACCGGTTGAGGTGTCGTACTTAGTGGAGAAGCCACCACACTGCGATCTTTTAAGACAATACCTTTACAACTGGAAGATTTGTTCGCAACTATACTAGTTGTAAAGTTCTATGTAAATTAGCCTTTGGAAAGTTAACTTCTCTCTTCCTCTGTTTGCCGGACGGTCTTTCCGAAAATGCATAGGCTGTGGCACTTAGCAAAGGCGGCTGGAAAAAAGTTCAAGTCATCTGGCTGTAGAGTTGTTACTAACGTGCCATGTATATGGGCACTTGTAGAAATGACTTGTCGCTTTCGAGAAGTTAGAGTGTAGAAAACATTTTGTTTGCAAATTAAATATGTATGCATTAATAACAGATTTAAGTTCTAAATGAAATGTTTATTTGATAAAAATTGTAAATGCTACAATACTAACATATCTTTGTGTTGCATTATCTTCATTAAAAGAAATGTGTTTTTAACAAAATGTTTATTTTATTTCTTTTTCTTTTTTTTGCTATTTAATTATTTACTTGTCCTACATCCATTCATTCAGCTCGATAACGTGATATTGTTAACTTAAGAAAATTTGTTTTTATTGCTTGCGATTTTTACCTGACATAAAAACATCAGTAACATTGTAGTTTAAAATATTTGTCTTCAGTTTTACTTTAAGTTTCACTTGTTTGCTGCACGATGTTGCAAAATCATGATAACTTACCGACCTTTTAAATTTTAATATTTCTTTTTTCTATTATTAATTTAAAAAAAAACTAATTAGGCACTGTAGCGAACCACATTAATTCCCATTAATCTACCCTTTTAAAACACCTAATCTAACCCTAGCTTCGCTAGGACTTGT